>PVHP010018498.1:0-33074 GCA_004024765.1 Zapus hudsonius | reverse complement strand
GGTCCTGGGTGAAGGCTAGGTGTGGTTTGTCTCCTGCCAGGATGGCAGCCATCATCCCATGGCTTGTTTGTGTAATTGGGTTGTCCATGGCTCTCTCACTGCCTTCTGAAAAATACAAACAGAATCTCCATCTGAGAGTGAGATCAGTATAGGTTAAATGAGACAACATTGCTATTTTGGCTAGCTCCTAATGGGTGTAGCTTCTCTGTAGCTCTCTGGTAGTGGGAATTTCCCCTTGGAGCCTGGGTTCTTGGTTCTCATAAGATTTTGCCACGGATTCCAGTTCCAGTTAAGGGTTCCTTGTCACTAAGTGAATCTCTTAGCCAATCAGTAAGCCCTTGATTACCCTCCTAGGTTTAGCTCACTATTGCACAGATGAGCATTTCTTGACTTGCTGGTCTCTTCCATATAGAACCTTGTGTTCAGCATTCTTGTGACAACTGTCTATATTGTATATCAGTGGTCTCTGCTTTCTCCAGGTATCATTGACCAATTTCCCCTGGCAGCTTGTGCAACACCTTCCAGTGCTACACATGCTACCATCTGGGAGCTGGTTACCATTCGGGATCTAGCAGGGTCTCTTGGTGTTGTGTGACAACACTCTGTGGTTTCTTCAGCAATAGGGTCTTACCTTTGGTCTGGGGTGGGTATTCAAGAGCTTTGACAAAAGCCTGTCTTGTTTTGGGGACATCATTGGCCTTTTTGATCAACAGCTCAGTGTGGGAAGGAACCAGTCATGGGGACGGGGAGTTGCAGGCCTAATCAATTTTTCATGGAGTTAGGCTTACTGTCATTCTATTCATGGCCCCTCTTTCCAGGCGATGCCCCCAGCTTCCTCAGGAGTTTTTTGTATGAAAGTAAGGATTTTATGGTATCGATTCAACTCTTACAATCTTTCCACCACCTCTCCCACAATAGACCCTGAGCCTCGGGAGGTGTGATAGAGATGTCCCAGTGCTGAACACTCCACTGTCGCTTCTTCTCAGCACTGTGGTGTCTTTTGAGTTATCCCAGTGGTCACCGCCATCTGAAAAGAGAAGCTTCTCTAGACAAGAGTGAGAGTAGCATTGTTATATGAGTATGCTCATTAAAAAAGTTCCTGTAAGGCAGTTTGGTGGGCATAATACATTTATTTGAATAATACATAATACATTATAATACACAATACATTTATTTGAATGAGGAGAATGAGCGTGCTATGGCTTTTGGTCACTACAGGTGAACTCCAGACACATGTGCCACTTTGCATGTCTTTTTCAAATGTGGGTACTGGGAATAGAACCCTGGGCCAGCAGGCTTTGCGAGCAAGAGCCTTTAGCCATGGAGCCGTGTCCCTACCCATAGTCAGTTTTTGCCAACTAGTCTCCATGGCAGGCACCCATGTAGAGCCAGATGCCAAGTGACCCATGTGATTAGAGTCGGTTTGCAGCAGCAAGAGACCTTGGCGTGCCCATGCATAAACACACACACACACACACACACACACACACACACACACACACGCAAGTAAGTAAAAAAAAGTATTTAAAAAAAGCCAAGAAACTGGGAGCAGCCAGGTGCAAGTGTACTCACCTCTTTGGACAGATTGTTGGACCAAAGAGCAGGTATGGTGACTTCAGGTAGAACTATGGGGTTTGCTGTGGGTTGACCCATTTTGCGTGCTTGAGAGTCTGGAGAGTCATTCCCTGCCAAGGTTCAGTTGCGCTGCTTTGAGGCGTTCGGACGGGATTGCAGTGCGCTCTCTCAGGCTTCTGTTTGGGTTTCTGTTTTTAATTTTTAAATATTTTTTATTTATTCATTTTCAAGCAGAGAGAGAGAGAGAGAGAGAGAGAGAGAGAGAGAGAGAGAGAGAGAGAGAGAGAGAGAGAGAGAGAGAATGCACCAGGGCCACCACCTTGTGGGTCTGGCTTATGTGGGTCCTGGGGAACTGAACCCGGGGCCTTAGGCACTGGAGGCAAGTGCCTTAACCGCTGAGCCATCTCTCCAGCTCCTGTTTGGGTTTCTTGATGACTAGTGATGTCAGGCTCTTTGTGTGTTTGCTGGCCATCTCCATATGGTGCTGTATCTGTAAGATGCCCAATGAGCCCTCTGTCCCTTTTCAATGGTGGTATTTGTGCTTTAATTGTTACATTGCAGGACTCCGAGTCCTTTGTCAGATAGATTCACAGCAAATGACTGCTTTTTCTTTCCCTCTCTCCTCCCTCCTCTCCCTTCTTTTCTGTTCTTTTTACAGGGTTTCATAAAGCCCAGGCTGGCTTGGAACTTCTGATCTACCTGCTTCCACCTCCTGTCTGCCTGGATACAAAAGATATTTCCAACACAACCCAAAGCAGAAGTACAGAGCTGTGCACCTCCACGCCTGGCCTGACTAGACATTTGCTAAATGGTGGTGTCTGCTCTGATGAGCAGAGGCTTGTGGTTTTGATGAAGGCCATTTATGAGGTGTTTTCTTTCATTGTTATTCTGTTTACTGGACCCTCTACAATGTTTTTGCCTCTCTCAATAAGTGTCTCCTCCTGATTCCTTGCTAGAGGCTTCACGGTCATCTCTGCTTAGAATTTGTGTGTGGTTTGAGGTATTTACATGGGTGCTAGGGTTAACTTGCTCCCTAGAGAGGCAATTAGTTGTTTCAGCTTCCTTTGAGATACGGCTCAAGTTAACTTACTCCCTAAAGAGATAACCAGTTGCTTCTTCTGCCATTTATGGTTCTTCCCCTGGACTTTGTAAGCCTGAAAGAAGCCCTTCCCTCCCATAAGCTGTGTCTGGTTGGATGTTTGTTCCAGCAGCGTGGAGGTGGCTGCAATAATGTATGGTGTGTGTGTGTGTGTGTGTGTGTGTGTGTGTGTGTGTGTGCACATGGGTACTGTGGTATGTGTAGAGGTCAGAGGGAAGACATCTTGTCTGAAGCATGAGCTCTGCTGTTCTTCACTGCCTGTCCCAGGCCAGCTGGTCTGCGAGCTTCCGAGGAGTCTCCTGTCTCTGACTCTTCTCATCACAGGAGTGCTGGGATTACAGTTGTGTGCTGCAGTTTCTGGTTTTATGTGACTTCCGGGGATCCAATTCTGATGCTTGCCCAGCAAGCATTTTCCCCACTGGGCCATCGGCCTGTCCCTGAGGATAACTTTTCAAGGATGGTTCTGGCTTCTCGAAGCCTTTGCATTTCCTTTGCGTATTCATCCATTTCCTACCAAAGGGCTTCATAAAATTTTGATTGGAATTGTATTAAACCAATGAATCAATCTGGGGGGAAAACCATAGGAATACTCAGTAATATGATGGATTCTCATAGTTTATCTCTCTAATTATTTAAGTCTTACTTCCTCACAGGAGGTTTTTGAAAAGTTTTTACTCTAGTGCTCTTGAATATGACTGTAAAAATTATCCCCAAGTCCTTTCAGTATTTTCAAAAAATCATCTTGCAGTGGTTTTTTGTTTATTTTTCAACACACATTTAATTTTTGTAAACTGACACACTGCAGGCGATGTAATTTTAAATCTTTTTAAAAAATATTTTTATTTATTTGCAACCAGAGAGAGACAGAGAGAAAGCCAAAGAGAGCTTGAGTGTGCCAAGCCTGTAGCCACTACAAGCAAACTCCAGATGCATGCAACACTTTGTGCATCTGGCTTTATGTGGGTATTGGGGAATCAAACTCAGGTCATTAGGTTTTGCAGGTTAAGTGCCTTAACTGCTGAGTCATCTCTCCAGCACCCATGTATTTAAAAAAATTTATTCATTTGCAAGGAGAGAGAGAGATAGAGATAGAGAGGGAGAGAGAGAAAGAGATAGAGAGAGAGAATGGGCACACCAGAGTCTCCAGCCAATGCAGATGAACTCCAGATGCATGCGCCACTTTGTGCATCTGGTTTTACGTGGGTACTGGGGAATTGAACCCTGGTCGTTAGGCTTTACAGGCAAGTGCCTTAACTGCTGAACCATCTTTCCAGGCCATGTATTTTATTTTATTGTCTGCTTCACAAAATTTCTTTCCAATGCCTGATTCAGGGTGACTGTGATCATATTTCACCCGGGGTTTGCCCAGGGTGGGGAGACGGGCTCAGTGGGCAAAGCTCTTGCTGCACAAACACCAGGCCAGAGTTCAGATCTCCAGCACCATGAAAACGCTGGGCAGGCGTGGCGCCCTGCAGTGCCAGACTTCAGGAGGAGAGACAGGGCTCCTCGGGGCAAGCTGTTTGCTAGACGGGCCACATTGGCAAGCTCTAGGTTCAAATGAGGGGCCCTACCTCAATCAATAAGGTGGAGAGTGAGCGAGGAAGATAGGCCATGTTCATTTCTGGCCTCCACGATCACACACCTGTACACACGTGTGCCCCCATGCAACCATGCATGTGTACACACATGCACAGTGTACACATAACATGCAACAGAGTTCGCCTCTGATTTGTCCATGTTCCTCATCTTGCAAATTGAGAAACAGGGACACAGGAAGAGGAGGATTTTCATGTAGCTCCATCCTGACTGCCAGGCCTCGACGACTCTCTCCACCCTGTACATTTGGTCAGCTCGTGGACAATTGGATATGAAAAGGAATGCTACCCATGTCTTTTCTACTACTGGGACATTTTTGTATCATCATTTTCAGGGGTTTTGAGTTAGCCAATAGGATCCCTAAACAGACATACAATAAATACGGTGGCAGATGGCTCACTCAAACCTGAGGACCATCCAATCCCTAGTACTCATGGAAAACTCCAAACATGGCTGTGCATGCCTGTAACGCCAGTGCTGAGGGTGCAGAGACAGGGAGAAGCTGGGGCCCCCTGGTCAGACAGTCTTAACTGAAAACTGCGGAGATTCAGGCTCAGTGAGAGGCTCTGTCTCAGGGAAATAGGATGGAGGAGACAGGACACCTGACTTCTTCCTCTGGTCTCTGCATGCGCGCACAGGGAGAGTGCATCTATAGGCGCAGGTGCATGCTCCATACGCCCACACCAAGGTCACAAAGAGAAGGGCGATCTTGCCGGAAGGGTCTTATCAGCCTCCTCCACATGGCACCGTTGGAGAAGTCCTCCTGCCCTGCAGAGTTCTACTAGCTCATGTTCCTCCATGTTTGCAGATGTCACAACACCCCTTTCTCTCCTTCTCCCCCACACTGGGCTTCAGGACGCCACTTCTGCACAGCCAAGGAGCTTGTGGAGGAGATTGGGGCCTTGCTGTCCGAGCAGGAAGAGCTGGAGACGCTCCTCAGCAGGCTGCGGGCACTCAGCTCCAGGAACCTCCAAAAGCTGGGCAGTGCCAAGGATGACCACAGCAGGTGGATGGCGGAGCTGGCACAGCGAGTGACTGCCCACGGTGAGTAGCATTCAACCTGGCCCGGTGTCAAGTTGGCGTTGGTATTTATTGCGTCCTGTGCCCAGGCAGGTTGGTATGTGCTTTAGGTGACCTCACTGTGACAGCACACAGCCTTGTTCGTGGGGGACATTTTTGGCAAGGACCTTGGCCATTGGCATTGAATTACCCATCAGCTTTTGATTTGTTGTTCACTGGTGACGTCTCCTTTTTCTGACTCCTTCCCCATCCCTTTCCTGCATTTGCTAGTGGGTTTGAGGGATGGGGAGCCCTCTTCTCCTGGGCTGAGCTCACCTCTGAAGTGTCCTCCTCGTTCGAAGGTCATCTTCCTTCTGTCCCTTGGCTCAGGGCTCTGGTCACTGGTGAGCTGTGGGGAGTTGAGCTGGGACCAGGAAGCAGTTCTGTGTGTGTGTCCTCTGAGACTTTTCTCCCCAGGGGAAAGGACAGAGATGACCCCATTGCCACCTGTGTCCAAGTGCCAGCATGTCAAGAGGAGCTGACGTGCTGTACGCTGTGTGTCCTGCATATGAGAACCGAGGCCACCCGAGGGCTGGGCTCCAGAGTAGTGGAAGCTTATTTCTTTAAAAAAGTGTGGAGGAATTTCCAGTAATTCAGCTCCTAAAATTCAGAGTGAAATCGTAAGCAGCATCAGCTGGAAGATATAACAGATGCTGGAACCTGTTTCTTCACTATAAAATGAGAGTGAGATATAACTCACACACAGACTGGGTAGATGGATCAGTGTGTAAAGATCCCTTTGTGTGGATGCCTGTGGGGGCACATGTGTGCATGTGTGTGAGCACGTGTGTGTGAGCATGTGGAGGCCACAGGACAACCTTGGGAGTTTTCCACAGGAATACCAGCCACCTCCTTTGAGACAGAGTCTCTAGTTATCATGGATGAGGCTCACCAATTAGGCCATGCTAGCTATCCAGTGAGCCCCCCAAATCTTCCTGACTCCACCACCCCAGGACAAGGATCACACATGTGTGCCATCACACTTGACATTTTTAGTGGGCTACGTTTTGGATTCTTTGTTACTAAGAATCCCCGGTATTCTTATTAACCTGTCCTGATGTAGAAGGTGCAATTAACACTTCCGGTGCAGGCCTGCATACCTGGCTTTGGGGTAGGCATTGCCCCAGGGTTAGATGATCCCATTACATTTTGGGGTGGCTTCCAGGCTCACCCATGCTGAGTGCAAGGCTGGATCCCTGTTTGTTTCACCGAGGGCTGGTTAGGATGGTAGATCAGCTCTTCAGATCAGTTGTGTGGGGAGGGGTGGCTTCGATTGGCAAGCACTTTATTGACCAATCCCTCACTGGTGATTTTTTTTTAAGTCTTAAATATATATTTATTGTCCATAATGAGTTACATTGTTCAGTGGGCAAACAATGAGTTGTTATCCCCAATTCCCCAATGCCCCCCCTCCCCATCCCCAATCAGCTGGATATCCTCCTCCTTGGGCCATCTAGATCAGTCCTTGTGGCAGGGGACCCTGGATAGCCTAGTACTCAGCCTGGTTCTCCTGGCCCAAATGTGTTGTTACTGAAGGGTGCCGTGCCTCTGGACAGTCTCCCCCACCACGGCTCTTACAATCTTTCCGCCCCCTCTTCCGCATAGTTCCCTGAGTCGTGGTGGATGAGTATTAAGGCTGCTTTAAGGTTGTGAGTTTAGGGGTCTTTGTGTCGAAGCTCGTTGGTTTCTGTCTCACTGGCTTATCCTGTGTAGATTGAATATCTGTGGCTATGGGTCCCTCATTCCTCCCGTCCTTCTCTGCGGGGTTCCATATGGATCCTCCACAGTATGACTGTGGTGGCTCCTCTCTTGTCAGAATCTCAGGTATTGGCCTACGGTTGGTTGGTAGGGTTAGATGGTCCCCAGCTCTCTTGCTGCATCCTGAAAAATACAAGCACAATCTCCATCAGAGAGTGTGATCTCACTGGTGATTTTTTAAATAATGAAATATACAATGAATACCAATGAATGTATAAACCAAACTATGGAACATCCCGTGGCATCATCATGTAGTTTTCGACACAAAATGGAGAATACATTATATCTAGGAATAAAGAAAATGCAAACAGATTTGGACAAATACAGCCTAGTAATATTTTCATCTGAATAGCAGAGTTCTTGAAAGCCATTAATATATCTTTTATTTAAAAAAAAGGACTGTGCAGTATTCTTTGAATTTCATCATTGTCAATTTACTCTATACTTTCAAATGATGAATTAAACATAAACAAATGGAATGAGAGATTGTTACCAGGATGATTCTAAATTGCAGATGGCTCATTACTGTCACCAAGGTCTCTTTCGGCTTCACGCTATGATTTTGCTGGATCAGCTTCCTTTTGCTCTGTGTTGACTCACACGTCTTTGAAGTTAAAGCTAGCTTTTAGAAATACTTTCTTGAAAAAATTGAGGGTTAGAGAGATGGCTCAGTGGTTCAAGGCCCTTGCTTGTAAAGCCTGCTGGTCTGAGTTCAGTTCCCCAGTACCCAGGTAAAGTCAGATGCACAAGTGGCACCTTCACCTGGAGTTTGTTTATACAGTGGCAGGAGGTCCTGGGATGCCCATTCTCTTCCTCTCTCTCTCTCTTAAATAAATAATTAAAAATAGTATTTTTTATTGAAAAGGGGTGAGGAGAGCAGGCACACACATGCCACTGTGTGTGTGTGGAGGTCAGAGGACCATCTTGGGTGTCACCCCTCATCGTCCACCTTGTTCGAGGCAGGGTCTCCTGTTTTTTTTTTTTTTTGCCACTGAATACGCCAGGTTATCCAGCCCGTGTGCTTCTGGGGATTGTGCTGTCTCTGCCTCTCATTTTGCCTGGTTTAGACACATCTGGGTTTGCATGGGTTCTGGGGACCCAAACTCAGCTCATCAGACTCATGCAACATGCCTTACCCACAGAGCCACCACACTGTCCCTGTAGGTTTTGCTTAACCATCGAGAAAACTTGTGGGTGACTCCCATTAGTGATCTGGGGTGAGTGACTGCGTGGGTCACCAAGAAATATAAAATGAGTTCCCATGTAAAAATTGAAGCTTTTATCCATTGAAATGCAATAGAACCAGGCCGAGGCTGGCTCAGCTGATTTTGGATTTGGGGCATTAACAGTTTGGAGTAAGAAGGAGCCAGGAGTGTCTTTGCATCCACATAGCATGGGTACATACATACCATGACTCTCTTTAGTCTTGGATAAGACAGTATAAGAAATGTACTGTACTATATATATGGCATAAAAATCTGATTTTCATCAATGACTTCCCTGTGTAGCTTTTTGTGAGGAAAGATGATAGGTCAGAGGCCTAAGGTTCAGGGACTTTCTTTCAGGCCCCTCAGGACACAAGTGACATTTAGTCCCATACACGTGGCTGGCTATCCATGCCTAGCCAGAAGACATAGACAGAACACAGCTGTTCCCTCCAAGGGTTCTTGTAGGCATCTGCACACATCTCTCCTATTAACAGGCCCCTGTGAACTTGACCCTGGCACATGCTAAGGGCCAGTTGCAAGGGCAGCTGGCAGCTAGCCTCACCCTGGGCAGCCATGAACCCTGCTAAGGTCTAGGCTCCTGTGTCTTTGCCAAAGGTGAGATTTTCAGACTTCACACAGAGAGCTCTCACCATCATGAAGCATTTCTTGATCACCACCTGAGAGGTCACCGTGTCTGTGTCCCCGCTTAGCTTTTGAGTTTCCTGGGAATGGACCATAGTTCTTGGATTTCACTGGAATGTATCAGGATCCGGCACAGCAGCCTTTACAACAGGGAGCACATTACAGGCTCATTCTCTGGGGCTGGATGTTGCATGAAGCGTTGCTTCATTTTTCTTCTGTTCGGTTGCAGACCCAACCCTGGGACCGGCTTCTCTATTCCTTCCCAGTCCATTGAGAGGAGTGATGGGCTTGGGGGGTCTTTCCCAGAGGATGATGGAGTGGTCTGCGTTGGATATTTAGATTGGAGTGATGGCCCAGTGGGTGCTGGAAAGGCGACTCACACATGACCAAGTATTTCAAAGGCAAAGGTAGATAGACAGACATCGCCGCCAAATCCCGGGCTTCTGTCAGGTGACTCAGTCTCTTTGAAGAGGAGAGACAGGTGCATCCTGGTTCCTCCAGCAATTCTATGACTTCAGAGCACACATTTGAATTCTGAGCAACTAAGTATAGTGAATCCAAATGATAAGCTAAGTGGCTTTCTCACTCCTTGAATACTTAATGGAAATTAACCACTCACCTTTTATTAGTATGGATTTAAATTTTGGTAGGGAAAAGTGGGGGTTAAAAATCAGTAATGTTTTTGGTCCCCCACATCTACTTTCCAGAAAACAACAATAACAATAAAAAAAAAACAGCCTTGTGATTTACACAGCTGCTTTCCCATCCCGTGTGTAAGTTGGTAATGTGCATTGTACTTTATTAATATTGTTGATTTCACCCTGAAATGCAGATATAAAGGAAGCCGATGGGAGGGGAGAGCTAATCACAGAATCATCAGGCCTAGAATTTAAATAGGACATCATTAGCATGGTAATGAATTTCTCCCAAATCCGGTTGGGGCTTGGGCTGGTGAGTCCTCAGGATTCCCTGTAGAGATCCTCAGCTGAGGAAAGCTCATTGCTGTGAGAAGCCTAACTGGCAGGATGACTTCTCTCTGGGGATGCAGGCCACAGCCTCTGACTGTCCTGAGTTGTGTTTCAAGGACCAGGGGAGGTGGAAAGCTGGTCTGGACAAGGCAAGGGCAGTGACAGTGCTGATGGTTTGGGGTCGGCCATGTGTCCACACAGACAAGCTTCTTTGGCTTACTCATAAGGGTTTTTTGTTAGCTTATTTTTGGGGTGTGTGTGTGGTATGTGTTGGGTGCATGCATGCGTGTGTACAGATGTGTACACGTAGAGAAGAGACTTCTGGGTGTCTCCTCCAATGCTCATCCTACATTACTTCTCTGAAACAGTCTCCCACTGAACCTGGAGCTCATGCCATCTTTTCTTTGTTAGACTGGCTGGAACAGGGACCCCTAGAAATCCTCCCATCTCGGTCCCTCTCAGAGCTGGGGTTACAGGCGGGCATCACCATACTAGCTTAACATTTTTATTGAGAACTTTGATATATGAACATATTGTAAATTGATTATGTTCCCGTCTGGTTATTCTCTTATTCTCTTATATAAATCCCTTGTCCCCTGATCCCCATTCCCCTGAGGGCCCCCATCAGTGGGGTATTGGTAGTCACTGTGGGGTCATGGATGCACCAGTCAGTTCCTGTGGGCAAGGAATGCCCGAGAATATAGCTTCCCACCCTGAGGCTCTTACATTCTTTCTGTCCCCTCTCCCACAAAACTCCGAAGCTTCGGAAGGTTTGGCAGAAGCCTACTTCAGCGATGAGTTCTCAGCAGCCTCTGATTTTCTGCTCTGGCAAGTGTTGAGTCTCCTTGGTGTCTATGGCCATCTCCCTGGAGGAGATTCGTTGGCTAGCTTTGAGAGCAACACTCATATCAATCTACCATGTCCTCTGTAATGTTTCCTGGGCCATCTCACGCTGGGCACTGGGATGATAGGCACATGCCATCATGCCTGGCTTTTATGTGGGTACTGGGGATCTGAACCAAGGTTCTCCTGTTTCTGTGGTGAGTACTTTCCTACTGAGGCATCTCCCATTTTCTTATGCATTAGGACGATGCTCCTATCTATAGGAATTTTCTCTTCGGAAAGTTTGCTCTTATTTCCCAGGCTGGTGGAGTGCATCTGTTGATGGTGCACATGGTGGCTACAGTCTCAGGGAGAGGGTTCCAAGAAATGGCAGATGAAGGCCTTTCCTGTCCTAGAACGATGACACTTGTAACTGTCACCAGCTTCTCCACTGGTTTGCAGCAGTTCCCAACATGGTGTTTGGTGTGCAGTGTGAGAGTTCTTCCTGAGGGCAGGAGAGCCCTTCCTGAGGTTTTGAGAGCTCTTCCTGAGGGTCTGAGAGCCCTTCCTGAGGGTGAGTGACCATGGGCCATAATTCTCCTCTGGCATTCAGCTGCAGGGAGGTACCCTCTTACCATTGTAGCTCACAGGGTTCTTCCCACCCATCACCTCCTCCATGGATAGTGGGTGCCCCCTTTAGCTTCAGTGTTCTTCCCCATCCTCTGGAGTTTCCTACACCCTTGCCTCCCAGCACTTGCTCCCTTCATCCTTCCAGCTCTGTCCTGACCCCTTCCACCATGTCCTGTACCCTGATGACATAGATGAGGCCACACCTTGCATTTTGTGTTTGGGACCCACCTTGTCTACACACCGTGTTTGCAGTCCAGGACCTGGAAAGGCTGATGTTGGGAAGGTGATCATTATTCCTTCCTTAATGTTCCATGATTATTCCTTCCAGTTTGCCATATTTTAATGGAATACTTAATAGCATCTATGAAGAAGCCTAAAGACTATAAATAAACACCCCCTTTGGTATTGAAAGGGTTTTTTTTTACAACAAGAAATTTAGAGCACATTTTCCCTCAGAAGCCCTGACATTAATATTCATCACAAGCCCCAATGTAGAAGCTATTGTATTTTAGCCTAATGAGTTTCCCATATGTTGTAAAGTCTCTTACAGTTATGCTTCTCATCATGACAATTAGAAAGGTTATCTTGTCTTGTAGGCTCCATTACATCCATAAACTGGCTCATGACTGTCACTTTGAAATGTGATTGGGCCCTTGTGTGCAACTGCAGGTGGCAGACATACTTCTGTCCCCAAATGTAGCTGCTCTCTTTCTAACAACTAAACCCAAACATGCCTCTTGTTTGGCCTTATATGATATGTGGGCATGGAGACTCCTGAACTGCACTCTCCTATCTTCTTGATTCAATTGTTTGAGCACCCTCTCCTACTTCCTTCCTGGAAGCATGGCATGATGATATTCCCAGATCATTTGATGAGAAAGTTGACACGAAGACAGAAGACACTAGTCTATTTCTAACCTATGTATTTTTTTTTTCCTGCCTGACTTGAAAACCTGGTCATGTGCATTAATGACATGTGCAATAATTAATTAATTAACACATGATTGCACTTCGTTCTTCACTGTGAACACTGATGCCATTTCGGGGAGCATATGAGGAGGCTGGGTTAGGACAGAGGGGAGAGGGACACTGGAGGTAACTTTTGGGAAATTGAGACAAGCCGGTGTGAGTGTGCAGGTCACAGGAGTTGAGTCTGGGAGAACGGGCCTCAGGTGGGCTTGGGAACGGTGTGCTGGCATGCCACAGTGAAATCTTAGTGTTTCTACATCTGAATGCCTCTCTGTGTTAGCATCTCTTCCCATTGCTGTGATCAAATACCCGACAGAAAGAAACTGAAGGAGGAAGGGTTTGTTTGGGCTCATGGTTCGAGGGGAAGCAGTCCCTCATGGAGGGGAAGACATGGCGGCAGGGTGGGCTTCTCTGTGAAAGTCTGAGCACATGAGTGGGAGGTGACTTGCTCATATCTTGGGGGGGGGAAGAGAGAGAGAGAGGAAGAGAGGAAGAGCTTCTAGCTGAGCTAGAAGCAGAATCAGGCTGCAAACCCTGTGACTTGTCCCCACTGACCCACTTCCTCCAGAGAGGTCCCACTTCCTCCCCAAAACTGTTCAAACACATGGGAGACATTGCATCCTGACACCATCACCCCCTTGATTTGCTCTGGCTTTGAGAGAGAAGCTAAACTTCCCTCTATGTGGAAACTTTTGCCAATAGAGGAGAAAGTTCTAGATTCGTCCTGCCTGGAGCAATCTCCACAGTCTTAGACTCCTTACCTGGGGGGATTCTCAAGACTCTGTGGTATACGAATCCAGAGATGTTGTCACTTCACATGATTCAATGCTGTCATCGCTTTTCTTGTTGCTGTGACCATGGAGGAAGGGCTTGTTTTGGCTCACGGTTTCAGAGAACAGTCCATCATGGGGGCAGGGGACAGTATGGTGACTAGGGCTGTATCACATCCTGTCACATCTTGGTGGATCAGGAAGCAGAGCATGGGAGTGGAACCAGGGCCTGGTTACAGCCCTGAAGGCCAGTCTCTAGTGACCCGCCTCTCTTAAAGGTTCTGTAACAACACCAGCAGCTAGGGACCAAGTGTTCAGAACATCAGCCAGTGGGGGACGTGCCAGATTCAAATCATACCAGATGTTTTAATTTTAAAGTTAATCTGTCATCTCAACATCAGCTCCAGGGTGCATGAGATGGGCCATGAGCTGCCTTCCCTGATGCACATCTTGGTGGCCAGATCCTCGTCTGTGGGGAGTGATCTATGCTCATGTTTACCAGACACAAAGGATTAGTCTGTATTCCTCAATGGATGATGGTGTTTCTTAATGGCTCAGTGTTAAACTGCTTGCTGTACAAGTGTGGGGATGTGAGTTCCAATCCCCAGCACCTGCATGGATCCTAGGTGGGTGTGGTGGGCTTCCTGTTTGGGTGATGGAGTGACAGGATTCCCCAAGGCAAGCTTACTAGCTAGAATCATTGAATCAGTGAGTTCTGGGTTCAAGTGAGAGACTGTTGAAATAGGGTGGAGAGCAGTCAGGGAAGATACCCAGCATCAAATTCTGCTCTCCACATGCTTGTCACATGTGGACATGTATAGCTGCACACTTGTGTGTCCACACAGACACACACACACAGGCACACAGTGTCCATCCACACACACACACACACGCACACAATGTCTATCCACACACACACACACACACACATGCACACAGTGTTCACCCATATACATACACACATACACATAGTGTTCATCCACAGTGTTCATCCACACACACGCACACAGTGTCCATCCACACACACATGCACACACACACACCACATGGGGGAATCACATTTCATCTCTGAGCATGACAGCAAGAACAATGAAAAGTTTCCGTGTCCCTGTCACTTTGCTGCTCGTGCAGCTGAAGGGAAGACCGTGGCCCATGTAGGAGAGGACCCCTCCTTCCCTTACCCACTCTTTCCCTGGAGCTGTTGACATCAGGTGGGTGCTCCTGTTGTCATCTTCAGTTACATCCATGTCCTGCTTGGTGCTGATAAGAATGGATAGATACGTCTATTTCAAGAGAGCCTGTGAGTTTGCACAAGATCTTTTTGGTGCTTACAAAACTCACTTATGTAACACCTTAATGTGGATGCATTTTGTGGGGGCTACAACTATCTTGAAAATCCCACCAGTCCCTATTCACAATCTTGGCTGTCATTCAGCTCCCACAACAGCAGTGAGCACCCCTTGTGTGTCAACAGCACTGTGATAGTCCTGGGGACAGAAGAATCCCCTGACTTGACCCTGGATCTCCAGTTGTGGGCTGGGGAGGCCGTGCACAGGGTGGGGCCAAACAGAGAAATAGCTGGGGCAGCAAGAGCAGAGTGGCCAAGTGTCTTCACAGTGGTGGAACACATGGGGAGGAGGCAGAGCCGGAGCCAGTGAAGACAGTGAGTTACCCTGCCCATCCCAGGGGACACACAGGCACCCATGGAGGCGGATGAGACCAGGGATGGGTCCAGCCCAGCCACTCTGCAGCTCTGTGTTGCTCGATGTTTTCCAGGGTGACTAGAGCCCCAGAGAACTCTTCAGTGGAGCAAACATGAAAAGCAAAAGACCTTTTCTAGCTTTGAAAAGCCCATGTCCTGCCCTCTGCTTAGCTCATCCATGTCTTTCTTCACATCGGTGACTTCACCATAAGTGTCCTTACTTGTCTGCAACGTTGGATCACAGTAACTTCTGAGTCTACTTTTGTATGTTTTTTGTGCCTTCTTTATGTTTTAAAAAATTTACTTAGTAATATCAATATGAATAGTATTGTTTTCTTTACTTCCTCCTCTGGCTTCCAAACGTATGTGCACAGGGTACATTCATCTGTATACACATACCACACACACAGATAAAAGAAAACTTGGGGGCTGGAGAGGTGGCTTAGCGGTTAAGGGTGCTTGCTTGCAAAGCCTGACTGAATTTTATACCCTAGTACCCATGTAAAGCCATATGCACAAAGTGGAACATGTGTCTGAAGATTGCTTGCAGTGGCAGGAGGCCCTCTCTTAAACAAACTAACACCTTTTAAAAAGAAAACTTGTAGGGTGGTTTGAATAGGAAATGTCTCTCCTAGCCTCAGGTGCTTGAATACTTAATCCCCTGTTGGTGATGCTGGTTGGGAAACTTGTGGAACCTTTAAGACGTGGAGTCTTGCTGGAGGAAGTGTGTCACTGGAGGCGGGTCTTGAGTCCAGCCCCACTTCCCGCTGTTCTTTTCTTGACTTCCTCCTTGCTGATGTGAACATGTGGTGTTGGTTCCCTGCTCCTGCCATGTTTCCCCTGCCACAGACTCTGATTTCTGGAACTGTAATAATAAACACCCTTCTCTGAGTTGATTCTGGTTGGGTATTTTGTCCCAGCAACAAGATGATAACTGATAGAACTCCTATTTCATTGTACACTTCACCATTAGTTTCGTGTGACAGTGTAAAAAACGCATCAAAGAATCTCTTTGTGTTAATTACTTTTGCATTGCTGTGACCCGAGAGAAACCACTTGAGGGAGGAGAGGTTTCAGAGAGTGCTCTGGCTGTGACCTCCCCATGCTGCCTAATCTGAATTCTCTCCAAGGGTGTCCGAGTCCACTAGGTGACAGTGACGGCATGGGGACTTCATGTGGACACAAGGAGCCACTGGTGGCTACTGGTCCCTCGGATGCTGACAGAGAAAACAGAGGCACAGGGCCTCGATGTCCCCAGAAGCGAGCATTAGCAGAGGAATGCAGAGTCAGACACAGCCCTAACATGCTTCATGGGAGGTTTCAGGGAATGATTTCAGAGAGATTTCAGTTCATCGCGACAGATAAGGTGGTGGGAATGGCTGTATCTGTGGTGGCCGGTGTTTGTAGCATTGGCGTGTTTACCTGGTGTGAACCGGAAAGCAGAGAGGCTGTTAAGCCAAGGGCTAGGCTCACCTTCAAAGGCCACGTTCAGTGACACACTTCTGACAGCCAGTTCCCACCTCCTAAGTCCTGCCTTGTTCCCCGGTCTCCCCAAAGTGCACCATCGACTCAAATCATGAGCCTGTGGGTGATTATTTCAGATACAAACCATTGCATTCTTACTTAAATAATAGTTTTCTATACAATGTGCATATTTCAAAACAAGAAGTCACACAAAATAAAACCATGTTTCTAGTTAAAATAATGGAAAAATTCTACACATGAACTCGGTTCATTTCACCGCAGATCGTCTTCCTCAACGGATGTGAGCCACGGTTCTTCTATCAAAACTTGAAATTCCTCTTTCGAACTCTCCTAATAGATTTATCAGTTTTGGTGTATGTATTTGGTATGCATGTGTGTATGTGTGTGGGCACAGGTGTGTGCACGTGGAGACCAGAGGCTGACAAAGTCAGGTGTTTCCTTCAATCATCTCCACCTGATTTCCTGAGACAGATAGGGTCTCTCAGGCCCAGAGCTCAGTATTCAGCTAGTCTTTCCTGCCTCAGGCATCCCTTGTCCCTTCTTACTGACTCCTGAGATTTCAGGTGGGCTGCCATGCCCACCCGACATCCACGTGGGTGCTGGGGATCCATCTCAGGTCCTCATGCTTGTCAGCAAGAGCTTTATCTCTTAGCCAGTTCCCCCCTCTAAAGCAAGCACAGCCAGAGCTCAAACCTCTCTGCACACCTTTGGGGTGGAATTCAGATCCACCCCTACTGACATGCCCCCCTGTAGCAGGAGTCTGCCTGCTAGGGGCTGAAGCTGACTTAATTAAACACCTCAGTCTCTGGGGGACATTCAAACGACCACACTATGTCAGTAACTTTCCATCACAACAACAAAATGCCTTACATAAATAACTTAAAAGAAGGGAAGAGTTCTTTTGGCTCATAGCTTCAGAGATTTCAGCCCATGATCATTGTTTTTGGGCCTCGGGTGAGGTAGAGCATGGTGGCAGAAGTGAGTGGGCAATGATGTGTGTGCTCAGCTCATCACAGCACATCGGAAGTCCAGGAATGCAGACAGGAAGTGCAGGGACAAGATACTCTTGAAAGCCCCCCTCTCCCTCCACCTACTTCCTCCAACTAGGGCCCAATTTCTGAATCTCCACCACTGTCCCCTTCCAGTAATGCATCCCATGGTGACTCTATCAGTGAACTCATCCACTGAGGACACCAGGGTCCTTGTGAGACGTTCCTTCCCAACCAAGCACACGAGCCTTCGGGGAGCCAAGCTCTGACACAAGGTTAGATCATACAGCCCGTGAGCATTAGGGAGAACCTAGGTATTAGCTGAGGTCTGTTCTGCTTTCTTCTGGAGTTAACCCGGTGCAAAGACCATGACCACTGCTCGCAGTTAGAAGCAGACAGGCTGTGCTACATGGAGGAAGACCACAGAACAGCTCAGGGAAGGTCACAGCACTGTCCAGAAAGCATCATGACCCTGGTAGTTATATTATCCAAGTACTCTCTAAAGAACATCCTGCACCTGTCACCCCTCACCTTGGGGTCAGAGTCCAGAGGCACCATGACACTGAGAAGATGCAGCTATGTACTCGGTTCTATGCCTGGTCAAGTCCCAGCAACCCTCCCTGCTAAAAGCAGTTGTTCAGATCTGAAGAACCTGAGAACAACCAGCCACTGGTGTCCATTTCATTGTTTCAACACAAAGTAAAATGACAAATCGATGATTCAGGTTCCCTGTCAAATCCAGCCTCGTTGAACTTCCTGCTTTGTGTTCTGTTCGGGTGGACACTAAGTTGGTGTTGGCTGATAGCCACGGCCATTTCTCCTGGCCATGGGTCAGGAACACCTCTGGACCTGTGTCTGAGTTGTCATTCAGAGTCAGTATTTTTATAGAGCTCCTGCGTGATCTCAGTTCATGACTCTTGGGGGGCGGGGAGCTGACCATCAGATTCCATGTTGATCCATCTGGTTAATTTCTTTTGGATTCTTTTTGAAATCTTCGGAGGGCAGGGTTCTATTTGGGATGCTTTGTGGATTGCATTGGCGTATATCATTTTACATTTGTGTTAATATGACCACAATACCCAGGAGAAACAACTTAAGGGAAAAAAAGATTTTATGTGGCTCATGGTTTTAAAGGGTTCCGTCCATCATGGTGGGGAGGGCATGGTGAAACAGGACAGCTGACATCATTGAGGACAAACCAGGAGGGAGAAGGGACAGTGCTGGTGCCCAGCTGGACTTATGTCTCCCCGTCATTGCGTGTGGGACCTTACTGTGAAATGGTACCGCTGACTTTCAGGGTGGGTTTCCCCCCTCAGTTAACCCTCCCTAGAAATGGCTTCGCAGACACACCCAGAGGTGTGCCTCCCCCATCCAGTTAAGTTGACGATGAGGATGAACCCCCCCTAGATTACTTCTAGCTGTGTATCCTACCTTCTTCTCCGTCATAACTCCCCATCTTCTCAACCTTCCAAGGTAGCATTCCTCTTGTTCAAGGTCGGAAACCACTTTTTGTGACTTAGCTGAAGGTTACAATTTTGTGCTAACTCCCAGAGTTTCTTTTTATATTCTTTCAGAGAAAGAGAGAGAGAGAGAAAGAGAGAGAGAGAGAGAGAGAGAGAGAGAGAGAGAGAGAGAGAGAGAGAGAGAGAGAGAGTCTGTGTATTCTCTGCATGCTTACTTTCTTGGGAGTACTGTGGAGGTGACCTAGAACTCAGGTTCTGAACTCACTGGGTCCTCAGTATGACCTTGCACAGGCATCTGGGGAAGTTGAAATGTCAGGAAAGGGACCTTGGAATGTGAGGGGTGATGAGCTTCGGGGTGACCTTGACCATGGTTTTGATTGGTCAAGAAGTCTCCATACACTAAAGGTGATTTTGAGTTCAAAATACGCTCCACGACTCCAGAGCGCCCCCTGGCCTGCCATCGAGTGGTGCTGGGGAAGGTGTCTGAACCCTTGCTGCTGCCCTGGAGCCATATCAGTGTTCTGGAAACTTCCACACGACTAACAATTCAGCTAGAAACCCTCGCTGTTTTCTGTGCAGGTTTTTCCTTAGATTTTTGCAATGCGTCTCATGTCTACAGGACACACATTCACTCACTTCCTCTCGGTGGTCTGTTTACCTACTGTCTTTCTCTTCTATTTATTACACTGTCTTGGTCCATTTGGGTTGCTGTGACAAGTACCATGGAGTGGGAAGGTGGCTTAAACAATAGACATTTACTTGTGACAGTTGGGAGGCTGAAGTCCAAAGTCAAGGTGTGGACAGATTCGGAGTCTGGTGAGGAGGGCTGGCACCTGGTGAAGAGACGCCACCTTCTGCTGGGTTCATCACCTGGCACAGGGGCAGGGCAGCTCTCTGGGCCCTCTTTTCTAAGGCCACAAATCTTGTTCATGAGGCCAGAGCCCAACTGCCTCTGAATCTGGAGGATTTCAACAAGAAGCTTGGAGGACCGAGTGTCCAGGCATTACCTTCCTATATGCATGCTTCAGGGGGTTTTGTTACGGCCTCCTTGGTCCTCTTGAGAGTGGATTTCCTCACAGCTCTCATTTCTCTTTTGCCTTCTAATTCAGTTTTTCTTTATTTGCGTGTGTTTATTTTGCATGTGCACATGTGCTTGCATGTGTATGGTACATGTGTGCATATGCGCTTGAATGTGTGTGGGCATATGTGCTTGTATGTCTGTGCATATGTGATTGTATGTGTATGTTTATATGTGCTTGTATGTGAGTGGGCATATGTGATTGTATGTGTGTGTGCATATGTGCTTGTATGTGAGTGGGCATATGTGTGCATATGGGCACACATGCACCTGTGTATGGGTACGTATTGACACCAGATGTGGGTATCTTCTTCAGTTGATCTCCACCTTGGTTTTTGAGACAGGGTCTGTCACTGAGCCTGGAGCTCACTGAGCTGGCCATCGAGTCCCAGGGTTCTCCTGTCTCAGCCTCCCCAGCATGGCAAGAACACTTAAGGGCGAAGCAGACAGGAGGGTCTACAGGAAGTACCGCATTCTTGGGAAAGATTTTGAAAAGAAGAAAGGTCTGCCTTTGGTCTGTCCCTCCTTGCTCTATACCATCACATTTTGCCCACCGAGGACACCATGCCCACCTCTCTCTGCAGACCTGTCACTGTTGGGTCTACTTACTGCTCTCATCGCTCATTCTTGGTATCTTTCCAATGGAACTGGCATCTTCCTCATAGACATATGCCTCTCACTGCTTCATTCCTTTCACTGGGTACATTTTCTCAATCAAGACAGCTTCTACTTGAGCCAGGGACCTCTGTGGGGATCGGTCTAGAAAGTTTCACACCAGACCGTGTTCTAGAAGCATCTTGATCCAATGGCCTAAAAATGATGCCTTGTCATCTGTCTGTCTGTCTGTATTTGAAAGCAGAGAGATAGAAAAATTAGGGGAAAGGTGAGAGAGAGAGAGAGAGAGAGAGAAAGAGAGAGAGAAAGAGAATGGGTACACCAAGGCCTCCAGCCACTGCAAATAAAGTCCAGATGCATGTGTCACTTTGTGCATCTGGCTGTACATGGGTACCGGGAAATCATCAAACCCAGGTTGTTAGGCTTTGCAGGTAAGCACTTAACTGCTGAGCCATCTCTCCAGCCCCCATTCCCATGGGTTTTAAAGGGCATGTTTGCCTTTCAGTAAAATAATATTTCCACCTCATTTTCTGTATCTAAAGAAAGCCTTCAACTTAATTTTCTTCTATTTCTACAAATATTGCCATAGATTAAATCCCAAGGGACATCAGCAGCAGGGCCTTCCTGGCTCTCTGTGAAGCCTCAGGTGACCCAGGGGACATCTGACAGAGGAATACAGCCTGTGCCAAAATATTAGCTTGGTTCAAGTTGTGGACGTGATTATCTTAGATGACCTCAAAACAATTTGCGACAGGGGATGATGACGGTGATGAGAGCAAGTTGTGTCATTTACTGAGGACTTGTCCTGTGTCAGGTGCTGCCTGAGTGTTAGCTTATGTCCCACCTGAGAGGTAGATGCTAATGGTCTCATTGTGGAAACTGAGACCAGGTGGGTGAAACCTGCCCAGTGCACGGAGCACATGAGTGACAGAATGAATATTTGGACCAGTTTTTCCTGTCTGCAAAGGACTTACATTGTTTGCACATGATAAAGGTCATCACCCTGCTTCATGACGGGTAATAAAAGACAAACATGTGTTCATTAGGTAGCAGATAAGCGTCGCATTGCAGTGTGTATGAAGTTCATAATGAAGTTCCCTCAGGATCAACGGGCTCATTGCCAAAAATACCAGACTTGTAGGAATTCCACTGTGATTGACACAGACTGTAAAACTTTTTAATGAAAATATAGGTTCGTGTCAAACCAGATAAATTTGGACCATGACTTTTAATAAGACAGTATGGTCTCTTCCAGACCCTTCGGGTAGATTGAACTCATAAAAACCATCAGCAGCAGATCACAATATCTTTCCAGAGCCAGCGTCTCTAGACAGCGCCATCATTTCTCTGTCCTGGGCTTTTTAAGAAGTAGGGTAATGGGTCCCTTGCTCCTCATCTTCAGAAGAGTGGAAGGACTCAGCAGCCAGGCTCGTCTGCTTCCTGTCCCTGGAGAGAGCAGAGGGGAGGATGGACTGGCCCTGAGCGAAAACGCAGCACCAGAGACACTCAGGTCTTCTTCCCTTTCCTGGGCATTCGCTGTACCTTTCAGAGAAAGATGGCCTGTGCTGTTCTCAGGGACTTCTGTGATAGCTGACATGGTGGTTTTCTCTCTCTCTCTCTCTCTCTCTCTCTCTTTTCCTTTTCCTTCCTTTTTCTTTCTTTCTCTCTTTCCTTTTCTTTCTTTTTCTCTCGTTCCCTTTCTTCTTTCTTTTTCTCTCTTTCTCTCTCTCTCTTTCTCTCTCTCTCTTTCTTTCTTTCTTTCTTTCTTTCTTTCTTTCTTTCTTTCTTTCTTTCTTTCTTTCTTTCTTTCTTTCTCTCTTTCTTTCTTTCTTTTCCCCTCTCTCTCATCAACCCTTCCTCCCTCTCTCCTCTCCTTTCCTCTTTCTTTCTCTTTCTCATCATGTAGCCCAGGGTGGCCTTGACTTCATGATCCTCCTGCCTCAGTCTCCCCAGTGCTGGAATTACAGATGGGCCCTATGGGTGTGTCTAAATGATCTCTTTTTTCATACCTCATCTGCTTGTACAGGGACATCTGAACTTAAACATAGATCCCCTTATATAACATCGACTGTCAATGCACTCACAATGTTCTGACGAAATGGTGCTCAGCGTGTTTCAGGTGGAAGCAGAAAGAAATTTCAGGGTTTCCATTTTCCCTCCTGCATGGTTAGTCCAAATTCTAAAAAGCCTCTCTCTTTCATTTAAGTAGGGAGCCAGGGTTGCCTCTGTTTTCTTTGTGGGTGTTGCCCTTTCAAGGTCTGAGCGGTGAGACACTATTTTGTGTACATAACTGCATGTGTGAATATTTACAAAGAATGGGTGGGCAGCTAGGCATGAGGGTCCATGCCTGGGGAGGCAGGAGGATCTTGGTTCCAGGCTAATCTGGGATATATGATAAGACTTATCTCAAAAAACCCAACAAACTCAAAAATAACAAAAACGTGAAACAGTTAATAAATGAAAAAATTGTTTTTGTGTGCATGTGTATGTGTGCGTGCGTGCACATGTATGCGTGTTTGTATATTTCCAGATACACATGTGTGCATGTGCACTTGTGTGTGTGGTATGTACTTGTATGTTTCTAGGTACACATGTGTGTATGTGCACATGTGTGTGGAGGTCAGAAGTGTTTTTCTTGAATTCTCTCCCCTTTATTTATGGAGGTAGGGTCTCTCACTTGAACCCAGAGTTAAAAAAATCATCTAGACTAGCTGGCCAGCTTGCCCCAGGGATCCCCTCTTTCCTGAGTTCTGGGGTTACATGTGGGTTGCCAGCCTATTCGGCATTTACATGGGTGTTGGAGGTCAGAACTCCAGGGTTCATTCTTGCATGACCATCTCCCCTACCAACCCCAAATAAGAAATTATTCAAATCAAAGTACAAGGAAAGGGCGGGAGTGAAGGAGGTTGTCTAATACAGAACCCTTGTACATCGTTCCCACCATTTCTATTGTTTTCCTATGGGAAGTCCTACATTTCGTTATCCCACAAAAGAAAACAGTAGTCTAATTATTTTAGGAGGTTCTAGACAAGGTTCCAGACACAGTCAAAGTCACATACATTTCATGCTCACACCCACCTTAGCATGTAAGTGTTCTGACACAGAGAATGTTTGCCCATGACCGAGGTCGGTGCTGGAATTTTCAACCAGTGCTAAGCCGAAGGAGCAGTGGAGAAGTGACGGCATAATAACAAGAGAAAGAAAGAATGAAAGAGAAAGAGAGAGAGAAAGAAGGTCTTCTCCGGAGCTGTCACGCTCTGTACGGATTCCCCGTCTAACTTTGTGAAGGGTTGTAATTAATCAGTAATTACAGAGGGAGCAGGTTCTCAGGCAAGGAGGCATGGGGACCAGCGCCACTCGGGATGTGGACACGAGAGGGCGCTGTGGCTTTGGGAGCTCCAGCCTAGCGCAGGAACCCCCAGAGGTTCATTTGTCACCTTGGGAGGGCCAGTCTTTATAACCATAAAACACAGAACAAAATAATGGGCAAATCAGCACAGTCCTCTCGTCTCTGGCGGCTTGGAGGGCTCTGGTGTGCACCTGCCTGGCTCTAGCCTGCCTTCTCAGCCGCAGGGAGGGTTAAGTGTGCTAACGAGAGCTGCTTCATTGAAATCCACTCTGAGAAATTCTTCTGTCACTTGCTCACTTGTCTGGTGGGTGATCGCAGCGCCCTTCCTGTGGTCAGAGGTGGGGAAGGAAGAGTAATTGACCAGGAGAGTCATTGCTAGAGGAGAATCAGAAGCAAAGAACCAGACTCCCTCGACTGCATAGCAGGGAGAGAGAAGGCTGCTCTCCACGGTGCTTGGAACTGTGTTTAAAAAAATATAATAGAAGTGCCAGCAAGGCACCTGGGAGAAGCCGAGAGCGTGTGTTCCAGCCTTGGGAAGTCCCTTGCGACGCGTAGATGCTTTTAATTAACCAGGCTGCCAGCAAGCCTCATTTCCAAGCCATTCAAAAAGACGCGTCTCAGGCACACAGCTCTGTCGCCCATGTGTTATTGTTGGTGACACACCAGTCAGCCGTTTTCTCTCCTATTGTGTGGGTAGGTTTGCTTAGAAAAAATGCTTCCTACGTGGAGGATCCACATGGAACCCCTCAGAGAGTGGTGGGATAAGCAAGAGACCCACAATCACAGCCAATCAGTCAACCCAGGATAAGGCAGCGAGACAGACACCAACGTTTTCAACACAACCTAAAGCAGAAGTACAGAGGCCCCTAAGACCTCAACAATAAAGCAGGCTTAATACTCACCCACCATGACTCAGGGAACTGAGCTGAAGAGGGGGCAGAAAGAGTGTAAGAACCATGGTGGAGGAGAATATCCAGAGACATGGCCCCTCTCAGTAACAACATGCAAAGGGGGGTGGAACCGGGTTGACTCCTAAGCTATCTGTAACCCTCTACCCCATGGACTGATCCAGACTACCCACGGAGGAGGATATACAGCTGATGGGGACAGGGAAGAGGGGAAGTTGGGGAACGGGGGACACCAACACATTATTTGCTCATTCAGGGTAGGTAAATATGGATGATGAAGATATATTTTATTAAAGAAAAGAAAAAATGCTTTAAGCCCCCACAAACTGCTGAACTGGGAACTCGGGAGGAGCATCAGAGGTAGGTGTCTGTTGGACTTTAATAAAAGGAACACCTTGTCTTATGACACCAAGTCTAGACTTACCTGATTGGCTCAAGTCAATTCAGAGGGGAAGGGGTACAGGAAGAAGACAGGCCCCTCTGTCCCTTACGCTTTATCTGGCATCCCAGCTGGGCTGCCCAGAGGAGGGCACTCTGACTTCTAGCTGATTCCAAGGCCGTGCTTAGTGGGCCAGGAACAAGAGAAAGGAAGGACATAAATAGCTATTTCGGCCATGAGTGAGAGGCTGGACTCGGGCGGTGGAGGAGCTACTCCTGAGCTGTGGGCCCCGGGCCCTTAGTCCAGGCCACTTCCCTCTCCTCCTCCCTCCTTTCTCCCACTCCCACACCTTCTGCCTTTGTCTTCCTTTAGCTCTTTCCCCTTCCTTCCATCTCGTTTTCTCTTGCCTTTTCAATTCCTCTGGATGGGTTAGGGTTCACTGAGCCCCAAGGCTGATCCCTGGGTTGGGCCCAGGGTCTGTCACACAGCCCTGTGCTGCCTGCCTGTGAGTCTTACTCGGTTTTCCTCTTTGCAAGAGAAGTGAAGATGATGACGGGCATCAGCTCTGGGGCCTGGAGAAACTCACTAGTCACATGCTCTTGAACTTGGACCGGGAACGCTGGATTGTTACTGAGTCACGAGAGCTGAGGCTGCTTCCTTGGGAGGAAGGGAAGGCCAGGCGCTGGCCCATCAGAAGGCTCCTCAGAAGGCTGCCAGAGAGAGCAGTGACCTTGGTCTAGGTCATGGGCACTCCAGATGCCAGCTGCTTGAATGAGCATTGAAGGAGCCAGATGGGTGCCCCTTGCCGTGCTGTGTGTGTGCTGTGTCTGTGGTGTGTGTGTGTGTGTGTGTGTGTGTGTGTGTGTGTGTGTGTGTGTGTGTGTGGTGTGGAGTGGTATGTGATCGTGTGATGTGGTATGTGATCCGTGTGGTGTGATATGTGATGTGTGTGGTGTGGCTTGTGTGTGTGTAAGTTGTGCATGGTCTGTACGGTTTGTGTGTGTGATGTGTGTGCACATTGTTTTTGTGGCATGTGGGGTCATAGGCATGGAGAGTGTGATGGTCAGGTTTTGTTGTCAACTTGCATCTTTTTAGTCATCTTGGGTGGGTCTCTGAGCATGTTTACAGGAAGGCAGCCTCTCAGCAAGGGGCAGGATGTAAAGAAGCTCAAAGAAGCTGGAAGTAAACATCCTTTCCTGTGTGGGCAGTGCAGGAAGGAATTCCAGAGACTCAGGAAGCCATTAAGTCTGGAGTAGGGCTGTAAGACCCCACCCTAAGCCTATATAAAGGGAGAAATTCTCTTTGGCTCTCCTTCCTGTTTGCTATTCTGTGTGTGGTGTTGGTGATGGGTTTTTCTCTCTGCTTGGATCTGTGAAAGAGGACCAGCCTCTTTCGCTGTTACAGAACTTCCCTTCAATCTGTAGTTTCAATAAATACTTTCCTCCCCCAAACTGCCTGGTTTGAAGATTCATCCCTGCGGCTTGTGGCTGACTGCCACAGAGAGCAATTCAGGAATATTTCCAGGCCTCTCAGAGGCATCTGGCAGACCCTGTCCATGACTGTGTCCTATAACAGTGACCCAGGGACAGAGTCCCAAGGGTCTGCAGCAGGCTCTGCAGCTGTTAGAAGCAGAGATGCCCGCACAGCCCTCAGGGGACAGCTGGCTCCCTGGCCCCTTGCTGTGGCAGCACCCGATGCTGCTAATTGATGCAGGGTGGAGTGGTGGGTGCAGTGTGGGGGTGATGGGTGCAGGGTGGGGTGGTGGATCCAGGTGAGGTGGTGGGTGCAGGGTGGGTGATGGGTGAAGGGTGGGGTGGTGGATGCAGGTGAGGTGGTGAGTGCAGGGTGGGGTGATGGGTGCAGGGTGGGTGGTGGGTGCAGGGTGGGTGGTGGATCCAGGTGACGTGGTGGGTGCAGGGTGGGTGGTGGGTGAAGGGTGGGGTGGTGGACCAGAGGACCAGCCAGAGGACCCAGGTTCAATTCCCTCGTCCTCACATAAAGCCAGATGCATAAAGTGGTGCCTGCATCTGGAGTTCATTTTCAGTGGCTAGAGGCCCTAGTGTGCCCGTATTTTGTCTCTTTTTAAAAATTTATCTCTCAAATAAATGCATATTTATTTTATTTTAAAAACAAGCCCTGGGATTACAGATGTGTGTTACTTCATCCAGCTTTACAAGGGCTCTTGGGATGGGATCCAAGCTCAGCTCCTCACCCTCGAAGGGGAAGCACTTCCCCAGAGAGCCATCTCCCCAGCCTCCTGTTCTTTCTTCACAACCTACATCTCAGCCAAGCAAAAACAAACAAATGCACGTGTCCCTTTGGCTTTTGTTGCGGGTTGACTTCTTTCCAGTAGCTTGAAAAGTCTCCCCACACTGGCTGTCCAGCATCTTTATTGATTCTGCTATAAACCAGACACCCCTGAGAGACAACCCTGACCTTGTAGCCTTTCCCAGCCCCCAGCAGACCCCACAGGATGAGGTGTGGGCTGTGGACAGGGCTGGAAGCCTTGTCCATCTTCAGACAGGATTTGCTCCAGGTTAGATGCTGTCTTCCAGAGCAGGGGTTGTAGCTGTTCCCTAAGCTGTTTATTTTCCGTTTCTTTACCCACCACTGTTTGAGATTCTGCTGTTGTTTGCCCACTGCTTGCCTGTGTGTCCATCTGTTCTTAAAAAAAAAACAGCCAACCGAGTTTAATTTTAAACCAACCCAGATGACAGAAGCCTGGTCTTGACAATGCTTTGGACGCCAGAAGAAGAGGATTCTTGTTAACTGACTCATCCACTCAACCCCATTTCACTGACGTCTGCTGTTGGGAGGCTCTGTGCTTGCAAGATAAATGCAGGTTTCACAGGCAGGTTCCTGTCCCCAAAGACATGCAATTAATAAGTTGTCCTGGACATATGCTTCTGGCTTTAATACTTCCTTTTTGCGTGCTAAAATAACTTCTGTTGTGTGCGATTAAGGAAGGACACACGGAGGGTAATCCTTCAGGAAATTCAGGTCCTTCCATGGGAAAGAGAGCCTCGTGGAAAGAGATGGCAAGGTCCCTGTGTGTGTGTGTGTGTGTGTGTGTGTGTGTGTGTGTGTGTGTGTGTGTCACAGAAGGGGTGTCAAGGCCAGCACCCAAGCTCACAAGTGCTGTTGTTCTGTGTGAATTTCTGGTAAGCTCTCCAGGGTGGAACAACTATTTTTTATTTATTTTTTATTAATTAGGAACTTTGTTGTATAGACAAATCGTGTGTTGGTCCCATTCCCTTTCATCCCCCATTTTACCTCAGTGGGGTTATTCATCATGGGATTATGGGTTATGAGTTATGAGAGCAGTAGGCAGTCATGTGGGGGGGGGATAGGGCAATGCCTCTGGATTCTTCTTCACACGCTGTGGCTCTTAGAATATTTTCTTTCTTTTTTCTTTATTGTTCATAATGAGTTACATTGTTTAGTGGGCCAGCCATGAGTTGTTATCCCTAATTCCCCGTTGCCCCCCTTCCCCATCCCCAGTCAGCTGGATATCCTCCTCCGTGGGCCGTCTGTATCAGTCTTTGTAGTAGGGGACCATGGATAGCTCATTTAGAATATTTTCATTAGTGAAAACCGAGGAGGAAACCAAAATCCATCAACATGACCAGAAAGATATCTGACTCCACAGCATGAGATGAGCCAGCTCTTGCCCACGAGCCAACGTCCAGGTGAGTTGAGAAAGAGCGCTGCTCTCACATGGAGCCTGACAACCTGCGCCAGAGAGACGACGATAGACACTGAGGACACTCAAAACGTATCAAAGCAGAAATCCAGAAATTGCTGAGAGTTAACACTAAAGTGGACTTACACCATACCTGCCATGGTTCCGGGAACGTTGCGGAAGAAGGGGAAAGATTGGAATGGTCGTTATAAGGAGACTCGGAGGAGAAAGACCCTAGTTGTCATGTCGAGTCATTGGTGGAGGGTAGTCAGTTGTGGGCAGCGTTGCTGATTCAAGGCTAGAGAGGTACGATCTTTGGGGGGCCAGAAGCAAAGCTGACATCAGATGGATGTTCACCAGAGGACTCAAATCTGTGCTGTCCCCTGCCCCGTGCCTGCCCTCCGTCCCTCCTCAGCACCGGCTCTGATACCAGGACCAGGAGTGCTTAGAAAATCAGAGTGAACCAGGATTTCACAGACGTTCATGGAGGGCTTAGAAACGACAAGGCCAAAGAGCAGGCCCGTCAGTACTGACACTAAGAAAGACTCACAGGGCAGATGTGTGGCATCCGAGGAAAGTGGGCAAGTGACCCCCACCGAAGCACAAGCCCTCACAGCCACGGGAGGTTGCTTGGAACTGAAAGTCCGAAGAGAGGCTTCTGTGTGGAAAATGCAATGGAAACTCTCCAATCGTAGCGTCTGCCAGCAAAGCAGGACTTTCTTTGTGTGATGCTGGGGATTGAACCAGGATATCAGGCTTCCAGGCAAGCGCCATTCCATGGACCCACTGTGAGCCCCAGAGAGGGAGTCTAAGGAGTCATTACAACCGATGCTCAGACGCAGGCCTTGGCCACACTCCCACCTGGCTGGTTTCTTTTCCGTTCGAAGACATCTCTTTCTTTCCTCGTCATTTGATTCAAAACAACACAGCACGGTTCTCCTCTGTAGTGACTGAGATACTAAGAATGTTAAGAATAGGGCTGAGGACATGGCTCCGTAGGTAAACAGCTTACTGCACAAATGCTAGAACCCAAGTTCAAGTTTCCAGCACCACATAGAAGCCAGGCATGGTGGCATGGGCCTGTGATCCCAGGGCTGGGGACACAAAGACAGGCGATTCCCTGGAGCTTACTAGCCAGTCTGTATGCATCAGTGAGCTCTGAGTTCAGTGAGAGAACCTGTCTCAATAAACAAAAGGTGTCCATGAGTGACTGAGGAATATCCCTGATGTTGACCTCTGGCCTACACACACACACACACACACACACACACACACACACACACGCACACTTACATGTGCCCACATGTATATGAGCATGAATGCACACCATACATACATACATACATATGCCAAAGAAGCCCAGTAAGAGAATACAGATTTAGTGGGGCATGGAGAAAGGCACTCGACCTGTTTCTGTCAAAACCTTACAGCACAGACATAAGAACCTGAGATGTGCAGAGCCTCATGGGCACGAGCACAGGGCACTAGCTCCCTCCCTGAGGTTTCGCTTGTCCTCACACTCACGACATGTGGCCATCCAGGAGGACAGAGACCCTGACCTCTGTAAGGGCACCCACTGCAGCTTTTATTAAGCTGTGACCAATAACATCACAGCTGTGATACTGCAGTTGCTGAGCCAGGATGATCTCTGGGGAGAGGGGCACCATCTCCGAGCTCATGGGAGAGCTGCCACCAGCCGCAGGTCTGGGACACTGAGGCAACCTGTCAGAGTGCCTGCCATTGGGGATGGCCAGCTGCCTGCCCACACAGGCTGCAGCTTTGAAGTCCCTAGAAGGAGTGATCGCTCAGGGATCCTGGTTAATTGACCTCTCTAGTCGTTTAAAAAACTATTTATTTATTTATTAGAGAGAGAGAGAGAGAGAGAGAGAGAGAGAGAGAGAGAGAGAGAGAGAGAGAGAAGAGAGAGAGAGGGAATGAGCGAGAATATGGGCAGGCATGCCAGGGCCTCCTGACATTGCAAATGAACTCCAAACACATGTGCCCCTTTGTGCATCTGGCTCTATGTGGGACTGAGGACTTGAACCTGGGCTGTCAGGCTTTATAAGCAAGCACCTTTAACCACTAGCCATCTCTCCAGCCCTGACCTCTCTAGTCTTGACATTACTGTTTCCTCATTTTTAAATGAGGAAAAAAGCGGAGGTGATTAATGCTGTAGTAGTTTGAATGTGATATGTCCCTACACACAGCCTCATGTGGTTTGAATACTTACAGAAGGTTCTTGGAGAAGGTGTTCTCAGGGAAGATTCTCACAGAAAGATTTTTACAGAGTTTCTAGCTGCCAGTGCCTGGTTGGCATTTGTACTTTTCAAAGACCACAAAGAATGGACCATAGAGGCATGATTCCCATGGAGACCTATGGGTGCTCGATGGGTTACATGCCAGGGTCCCAGAGGCATCAATAGGGAAGCAGCTGAGGGTGGGGGGGAGGGGGGAGGTGACAAGAGAGCCCCCGTGTGGCTGCCTCCTGTGACTACTCTGGAGCTGCAGGCGTGCATGACAATGTGTGGGTCTGGGGGATGGGCGGACGTTCCTTGGCCATGGGCAACATCTGCTCTGGACCACAGCAGCTGTATCCCGCTTGGGCCATTGCCCCCTTCCCAGGAAAGACTGGAAGGGACCCCAGTCTAATGTCCTGCTCTGTCACCTTCCAGCGTGAGATCCTGGATCATTATTGGGGTGTTTTCTGACTGACGTGCCATTCCCATCGGATCCCATTAGTTGCATGAATATAATATAATATTATATATATATATATATATACAGTCAATATGCAGGGAGAGGGAGGTAAGGAGGGAGGGAGAGAGAGAGAGAATATATATATATATATATATATATATATATATATATATATATATATATATATATATATATATATATATACAGTCAATATGCAGGGACTTGCTATGTAGCCTAGGCTTGCCTGGAACTTGATCCCAGCACTCGGGAGGCAGAGGAAGGAGGATAGCTGTGAGTTCAAGGCCAGCCTGAGAGGACATCGTGAATTCATGTCAACCTGGGCTAGAGCAAGACCCTACCTTGAAACCTTGAAAAACCAAAAAAACCCTTGAGAGCCTGCTGTTTTTTTCTTTTTGTTTGTTGTTGTTTTTCGAGGTAGGGTCTCTCTCTAGCCCACGCTGACCTGGAATTCACTATGCCATCTCAGACTGGCCTTGAACTCATGGCAATCCTCCTGCCTCTGCTTCCCGAGTGCTGGGATCAAAGGTGTGCGCCACCACGCCCGGCAGAATTGAGTTTTTATATAAAGAATCTGTCCAGTCTGGACCAGGCATTTGCGAACAAAGGGTGGCACCCTCTCTCCTTTCCCCAGAGTTTCTGGGGGTCCTGTAGCTGCCTGGCATCAGCAGTTATGAAGTTTTCCACGCATGTCTCCTGCCAGAGCTGGAAGTGCAGCCCCTTTTGCTGGTGTCCAGCTAGCACACCATTGCTTTAACACCAGCCGGCTCTCACAGGCATTTCTAATAAAATTTACCTCGGAGTTAAAAGAAAAAATGCTGCCTCTAAGCTTTCATACCAAAACATATGAAAACCTGACAGGTGGACTCTCTCATGCAAAACTTCTGCTGAGATTGCATACCCGTGGGGGAAGGGTTAATTAGATTTTCTGTGTTGCTCCCCCAGCATCCAGCCTTCTGTTATTATGACAGAAGTTTTAAGAGCTGAGTCATAGGGCGTATTTTTAGCAGTTGTCGGCTACTGAGATAGAGTGAAGGAAGGAGGCCAGTGAGGAGTGGGTCCCTGAGGTGCCCCTGAAATATCCCCACCCCAGCCCCCTCTTTCTGGTTGCTTGCTCAGGCTAATGCGTGGCCTGGGAATGTGTGTGTGTGTGTGTTTTTGTGTGTGGTCTGTTTGACCAGTTTCTTTTTTTTTAATTTATTGTCCATAATGAGTTACAACATTTAGTGGGCAAACAATGAGTTGTTATCCCCAATTCCCCACTGCCCTCCCCTCCCCCCTCCACTGGATAACCTCCTCCATGGGTTGTCTGGATCAGTCCTTGTGAGAGGGGACCATGGATAGCCTAGTATTCAGCCAGGTTCTCCTGGCCATGCCTCTGGATAATCTCCCCCACCACGTCTCTCACAATCTTTCCGCCCCCTCTTCCACTCAGTTCCCTGAGTCGTGGTGGATGAGTATTAAGGCTGCTTTAAGGTTGCGAGCTTAGGGGTCTTTGTGTCAAAATCGTTGGTTTCTGTCTCACTGGCTTATCCTGTGTTGATTGAATGGCTGTGGCTGTGGGCCCCTTGTTCATCCCGTCATTCTCTGCGGGGTTCCATTTGGATCCTCCA
>PVHP010018497.1:0-32967 GCA_004024765.1 Zapus hudsonius | reverse complement strand
GACACCACCCAAATTAAGTTATAACTTGGGGATCTTGGATTGAGTTAATACCAAGCAATCACAGTTAACTTTCTTTATTTTACAAAGTCTCATTTCAAATGTCACAACTTCCCCTTTCCTGTCTTTTTTCAATCTTACGTTTTTCTTCTCAGAGATGAAATTGGTAAGAAGATTGAAGATGTCAGTTTCAGAGCCTGTCAGACTTGCTTCCAGAGCTATTACACTGTGCAAATACCATGAACAGGGGAGAGGGAGAGGAGGCAGTGGGGAGCACAGGGAATGGCACCCAGGAACTGTACATTCTCTATTGTCTCCACATAGTTTTTGCCTGTAATTAAAAGTCATGTTAAAATTATTTTTGGTTTGAAATCAGTATTTTTCATTGAGCAGTTATTGCTGAAAGTCTGTTTTCAGCTTATTCCTCTTACAGGTATCACAGTTGGTCTGATGCTATACACTTAATGTGTGTGAAATGGATTTCTGGCAGTCAAAACACCTAGACCCACCTGGGAGAATGTATTTTCTCTCTACATGTATGTTTCCTCAAATACAGCACAAGACACATATATTTAAATAGCATAAAAAGCTGCTTCAAAAAAACATGAAAAGTAGAAGGAGAAAAAATATTCTATTTATTAGCAATTAAGCTACATGGAATTTCTAATTACAGATAAGGAACAAAGCCCCCCCATTGCTCCTTTCATCAAAATAAATAACTAGCTTTGTTTTAAAATCAGTTGTCTCCTTTATGTTGTATACTCTCAAGCTTTTAAACTGTATACAAAAAGACAAAATGGGAACTAAAATAATTAACATCATTAATAAATTGCAATTATGGTGTGCTGAAACATTTTCTTTTTTTTTTTTAAAGAATTCAGTTGTCTAATACTGCTTCTAGTGGAGTGAAAAACAGATTTTGAACGAACACATGGAATTCAACAGAATCTTGCCTTTTGAGAAGTATCCTGTATAAGAGCTACTTTTCTTTTGTGGTCAAAGGAATGTGGCTATTAAAGCAAAAGGCTATCCGGAGACTCTTGTCAGATCACCTTTAGCTAAGGAGGCCTTTCCTTCCTCTGTCTGTCTTAACTCAAGTTGTCTCCACGGGTCTGAGTGTAGATGTGAATTTCTTCATGGAGGGCAGAAGTCTCTTGCCAATACAGCCTTAAGTCCATGTCCAATCATCCCACTCCCCTTCTTTCTTCCTCTTCTCTTTTTACCAAGTGCAGGTGAGCGAGAGAGAGGAAAAACAGTGGAACTAACCGATGACTCTTGTGTTTCAGCCATTGCAGAAGCGCAGCAAAGGAGAGATTCTGAGTTGGTGACCCAGTTGGAGAAAGTGGGTCATCTTCAGCGTGCTTCTGTGACTGATTTCTGGCAAAGCAAACATCCAAGATGTATGTATTTGACATTGTGTATTTGATAGTTTAGGGTAATCAACACTTTAACCACAGTTTACTTTCTTGTTAATAGCACCCACATCTATAGAAATCAGTGTGCAAATCTTGGATGACCAAGCTCTGTCTTGAACCTCAGTGAGACCATCTGGATGACCTTAAGGACTTTGTGGAAAGCTCTCTTATCAGGGCTGAGGTGTACAAAACTCTCCATGGGGTGTGTTTACTCCGAACTCTGCCCAAGTACTAGTGGGTTTCACATCTGGAAGATAAGTGGGTGCCACACCTAGGACAAACTAGCTAATCAGTAATTTCATTTTTTATTTCTCTTTTAAATCAGTAGTTTCTAAATAATTTGGTGCTTTGTGCCAACTATTGCATGAAAGGAAAGCCCATGATAAGTAACACTTAAAATGATGGAAATGCTTTATGTTGGGAGAGGAAAAGGCAACAGGAAGAAGGAGAAAGTCATTAGTAATAATGATTATGTTCCATGGAACTTAAATTTGTAGAAAAGTAAAAATTTATTTTGACTGTACCTTTTGTCGAAATAAATCACTTGCCTTTTTTTAAAAATCAATTCTTTCTTTAATATTCTTACACTATTAATGTCTCTCTCATTTATTTATTTATTTGCTTTGAGTCAGGTTTGCTTTGGGACTATTTTCTCCATTAGCTGTTATAGGAATAGGAATAGGAAATGTGTAACAAAAAGTGCTTTGCAATAGCCCAGAGTTTGAACAAGCTTTTCGAGAGCGCATAAAAATGGTTGAAAATTTAAATTCCTCTGTTGGCTCCCAAATAAAATCCAAGGACACAAATCCTAAATAATGAAATTAATTATTATTTAAATGAAGCATCTTTAGAATATAACACTATGTTAGTCTACTGACACTTCAGACATAAAGATGCTAGGATTGGATGTCCTATCTTATATATTTGATGTATTATGGAGGTGGTACCTTGAAAGTCAGAAGTCCTAGATCTTTCAATGGTCTTAATGTTGTGTGTGTAAAGACAGGAGGTTGGGGGTCTTGAGATAGTGAAGAGAGAAGAGAAGGTTTGGGGTGAGAGGAAAAACTTCTTAAAAATAAAATTAAAAGCCATAAATTTTAAAAGAGCACAAATTAAAAGCCATAAAAAGTTTTAAAATTTCAGTATAATTTTTGAGATGCTAATGTGCAATTTCCAAATGCAGTTCTAAAGACAAAATTGTTTCTTTTGCACAATGACTGCAACTTAACTTTGAAGTGATAAACGGTATTAAATAGAAGTTGTGACATCCAGCTCAAGCAAATTTCAGAATTGGCAGTCATCATTCCCTGAGCAATGAGTTAGAAAATCTCTGCTTAATGATCATAATGAGTGTGTGTGCAGATGGGCTTTCCTGGGAAGAAAACTGAAGATGCCGAAATGGAAATTCACAAAGCAAATATGTTAAGGAGTTACATTACTCAATTATCATTTGCTTTAGAAAAGGTTTTCATTTTCTAAAAATGAATTTTCCATAAGTCAGCCTTCCTTTCTCTGCCCTGCCCTCCCCTCCCTTCCTCTTCCCTTCCCTCTTTATCTCTCTCTCCCTCCTTCCTTCCCTCCCTCTCTCCTTCCCTCCTCTCTCTCTCTCTCTCTCTCTCTCTCTTTTTCCAAGACAGGATCTTGCTAGGTAGGCCAGGATGGCATTGAACTTGGGATCCTTTTGCTTCAGCCTCCCAAGTGTTGGTGTCAAAGACATGTACCACCATTACTGGCTTCATGGCTACAAATGAAATCTTTGAAAAAAAGGCACATGTTTGAAGCATTTGTGGGACCCTGCTGAGAGGCATGGAGGACACAGGGTTAAAAGAAAGTTGAAACTGTCCAGGAACCCCAATAATCTCATCCCGAGACCAGCAGGAGTTTGGCTGACTCCTTCCCTCTCCAACCTCCAGCCACCTGGCGGGCCACAGCAAACCCTGATAAGCCCAGGCAATTCAAAGCCTGAGTTTACTGGAGTTCACATAATTCAGCTATAAGGTAATAACAAGGCTCAGGCAACGAGAAAGTCCTTCCAGCTTATCTATGCAGCTGGCCCCTGTCAATCCTTTCATGAGACATCCACAGGATACCCTTGCCACCTTGCCCCTGCCTCTCCTTTCCCTCCTGAATAAAAGCACCTTCCCCAACCTAATAAAGGAACTGTTCATTGCAACTGTCTCTGGGTGGTTATGCCCGTCGTGCTCACATTGTCCCAAGACTCTGTTCACCCAGCTCTATGGATGAACAGGGGTATTAGTGTGCAATAATCCCCCCCCAAGTAATCCACGGACCACAACTACCTATGTGGGGAAGGGGATGAGGAGATGATAAGAGAACCACAGAGCCCAAACCCCATGTGTCTAAAACTCAATCTATCATCTTCCAGAACTAAACCAATTACTGTCTAGCCCTATATCTACCCATTCTGTTTATTTTTAACCTCACCTGACTCATTTAAGGCATCTTCATGCAGTCAGTTGCCTAAGCCAGAATTATGTCTTCACAATCTCAGACCTTCTCTTCTTACCTTGTACAATTCCTGTTGTAGTCAGCTTTCTAGTTGCTGTGCAGAAAGAACCCAAACAAAAGCAGCTTGTGGAGGAATGGGTCTATTTGGCTTATGGACTTGAGGGGAGACTCCATCCTGGTAGGGAAAATGATGACATGAGCAGAGGGTTGGACATCACCTCTGCCACACTGTTGGTATTGCTTAAGAAGGGCACGGAGGACAAAGGGTTAAGAGGGTGTTGAAGAATAGGTCAGAAACCCCGGTGGCTAACCTGGTAGGCATTTCCCTGTCTCCACCCTCAACTCTGAGACTCCCAACCCCCAAAAAAGCATGCCACATAGACCCAGGTTCGCACCCCAGCTGTACCTAGAAGGTGGCAGTCCCTCTACCCCCACCATCTGATACGGTGCCCAAGCTCACGTCCACATGCAAAGCAGGTATTCACAGGTTGCTGATTTCTGCCAATCTCTGTTGTCCATTTCTTTCCCTCCCTCCTCCTCAATTTCTATATAACCCATGATGCTGCTATAATAAAAGGGGATTTTGTCATGGGATAACTTGTCATGCTTTTCCCCCTGGGTCTATGCCCATTATTCTCTCTGGAGAGATGAGCTGAACACACACAGAGCTATAACACTTCCGCGGGCTCTCAGGCCCACAGACATGCCTCCATGGGTGCCTGGTTTCAGTCCCCCACCACCGCTGCTGACGCAGCAGCCATCGGAGCCACCACAGCTCAGAGCATGCTAGCTCCCTCCCTCCCTGCAGTCCCCTCTGTGCCACCGCCATGAAGTGTGCCTGCGCCCCAGTGCTAGCCGGCCAGCAGCACACCTGGCCTGGGTGTGTAGGGAGAGAGAGATTGATAGAGAATGCAGCAGACAGGAAATGGGCATGCTAGGGTTTTCTGCCACTGCAAAAGAACTCCCGATGCATGTGTCACTTTGTGTATCTGCTTTATGTTGATCCTGGGGAATAAAACCCAGGCCATAAGGCTTTTGCATAAGCACCTTTAACCACTAAGCCATCTCTCCGGCCCTTAATATAATTCTTACAACCAGTTTCAAGTTAGGACTAATATATTTTTATTAATGAGGAAGAAACAGGAGCTCAGGGGTTAACATATGTGCTCAAGATTACACAAGAGTAGTTAGTTGAAGTTGGACCTGAGAACCAGGAGGGTTTTCTTTATTACACTATCCTTCCTTCATTTTATTCCCTGGCATGGAAATTAATGCTTAAAATTGAAATCTTTTCAATTTTCATTCTGGTTTCCAAATGCCTTTCCACTAGCATATCTTTTTAACCAGTTAATAAATCTGGCAGCAATTAATAGAACATATGCTTCTAATTAGTAATAGTTCCATTAATAAAGAGTCCTTCTGCATAAGGCATTATAAAGTAATTGCTTGCTTTAATTTGCTAAAATATATCCTCTTCATTACTTAAGGTATCTTGTATCTCCAAAAAGGTCTTTAGTAACTCCACAAGAGATTGTAATTCCTTACACTTACTGGACTACTTTTGGACTTTCCATGGATCTTCTAAAAGTAGGCATTAACTCTGTGAGGGCACAGCCAAAGCTAAATAACCTGGGTCACAATGCTGAAGTCTTTTACAATACACTCAGATTTATAACTATAGAAAACCTTCACAGAAGTAATGTACCAACAGTTGAATTTATATAGCATAATCATAGGGAAGAAGAAGATGGATATTCAAAATGGGTTAGTTCACAATAAATACTCAAACATTAACTCATTTGACATTTATATTTAGTTTAGGAGCCCAGATTAAGTGTGTTAAAAAAAGGGCACACTACAGAGGGTTCTTGAATGTTTAAAGAAATTGAAATTACTGAATGTGTGTGTACGGGTGTGATCATGTGATTGTGCAAGAGTGAGCTGTAAGAGAACATACATAAGTGTGTAAATGTTTAAAAGAATGAGTGTAGAAATGTGATGTGAGTGTGCAAAAATGTGAGCATGGAAATATATGTGTGAAAACATGCAAAGGTCCACAAGTATACAAAGGTGTTCAAGTATGAGGGTGCAAATGTGCAAAAATGTGAGTGCAGTGTATGTGAGTGTGCAAACACATGAATGTGCAATTGTATAAATGCAAAGGTGTGTGTTTAAATGGTTGTAAGTATGTGGCTCATGCATCTGGAGTTTGTTTTCTGTGGCTAGAGGCTCTGGCACACCCATTCTCTCTCTCTCTCTCTCTCTCTCTCTCTCTCTCTCTCTCTCTCTCTCTCTGCTTGCAAATAAATAAAATATTTTTAAAAATGTACTCAATGAGTAGAGGCACCAAAGAGAAGAGGACTGAAGGCAGGATTGGGGAGGAATAATGAAAGGGTAGGGATGAGAGAGGAGTGGGGAGGACTAGGGGAGTCAGGAGTAGAGGCAAGGAAGGGAAGAGGACTGAGGGGAGGATGGGGAGGGTTGTGGTCAACCTTCTTGTTGCCAAAGTATCACTATACAATATGAATATGATTGGATACTGTCAGTGGGAACGTGTTTTCCTTCTCCTTTAGAAACAGAATTTAGCTCCTTTGCATTTGTTCCTATGCATTTTTTAAAAATCTGTATTTATCTTGGTTTAAATCCTTCTTATCATTAGTTACATTTTCAATGTATATTTTTGTGTTTTCTGTTGCCTGGTATTTTAGTATTTTGTTTAGGTTTCTATGCAGAAAGGTAGCTTTTGTCTAGTGCATTGTATAGATTTGTATACATTGTAAACTAGTAGAATTCTCTGCTTGTGGGGGGCTGTAAGGAGGATGACTTTTTCTTGGGTGCTTAAACATTAATTTAGCAGCTTTACAAAGGGGATTTTGAAGATTAAAGCCTGTTGTAATTTGAATGTGAAATGTCCCCCATAGGGCGCATACTTGATCCCTTGGTCCCCAGATGGTAATGCAGTCTTGGCAGAACATGGAACCTTCAGGAGGTAGAGCCTTTAGGAGGAAGTGGGTTGCTGGGGATGGGGCTTGAGGGGTCTATCCTGGTTCTGCTTCTAGTAGACCTCTTTGTTTCCTGAATGCTGACATATGCAGTTAATTTCCACACATTTCTGCTGCCACAGCTGTGAGCTGTTCTCTCTGCCCTGCTTTTTGCACAATGATGGACTCTATTATACTCTCAAACATTGAGCCCTTCCTCTCTGGCTTCTTTCAGGCATCACAGCAACAAGCAGAGTGCAGAGTACCTAACACAAGGAAGATTATCCTAGGTGGGCCTCTGTTGAGGTTCTAGACTGTTTGTGAGAGTCACAACCAAACTGCCTGTGAATAAGAGCTTCAACTTGAGGCCGGGGTAACAGCTTACACATTTCTTCTCTATCTGAATGTTTTTCTTAAAGATTTTGATATGTATAGTTATAATCCTGACTATGTAATGCACACACACACACACACACACACACACACACACACACACACACCCCACTACTTTTGGATTCTGCTTCTCTGGTTGAACCTTGACTCGTAGAGTGGGTGCTGATTCCGTGTCTTCTATCCCTATGGACTCTCCATGTGTTTAGTACTCAGCAAGTCTTGGCCAAATCATTCCTGAAATCCTCAAGGCTTAAAATGAACTCTATCTAAAGTATAAATTTAACAAACATAAAGGCTTTAGATAAACTAATGTGTCTTGGGAATTCAGTGTTTCTTTTATAATTTAAAAAGTTTTCTATATTTTAATACTCAATTTTCTCTTTTAAGTTAATGAGAGGAACACAACTCAACAATTTGAATATACTTGTCCCAGTTTCCTTCTCATGTGTCAGAATTAAGTAAATAAAGAGATCAGCCACGGATGGAGAAAACACTGCTCTCTTAGAGTTACAAACAGCTCTGTCTCATCTCTGGTCACAACATTCAGAAGTTAAAAGCTGGTCTTATCTGACCATGCAGGAAACTACTCAGCACACACTGTAGGGAGCAGTCCACATCCTCTCTCGCTCTCTCTCACTTGACCTGAGAGATGTTGCTGCAGTCAGCTTACCCTGTTGCTGCTCAGAAAGAACTCAAGCAAAAGCAGCTTGTGGAGGAATGGGTTTATTTGGCTTATGGACTCGAGGGGAGACTCCATCCTGGCAGGGAAAACGATGGCATGAGCAGAGGGCTGGACATCACCTCTGCCACAGCACTGGAAACAGCAGCAGGAAGGTGTGCCAAATACTGGCAAGGAGAAGCTGGCTTATAACCCCCAAAACCCGCCCCCCCCAACAACACAGCTTCATCGAGGTTGTAAAACCCAAACTGCTATCAGCTGAGGCTCGATCATTGAAAACACATTCATTCGTTTGTGGGGGACACCTGGATCAAACCATGACAGATGTCAAGAAGTGGCATATAATAAAGTCACTGAATTCAGGGAGAGTGGAAAGTAGCTTAATTGGAGGAATGTCTTCCTGCTTCCTTTCCTTTCTACCTCCACTTCCTCCCTCTGTCTTCCCTTTTCCTCTTAGCCCCCCCCCTTTGCCTTTCCTATATTTCCCCCACCTCTTCTCTTTCCTTTTATGCAGCAGTTATGGTGAAGTAAATTGTGATGAGTCAGGAAATACTTCTCATTGAGTGGTTATTAGAGACTTGGAAGCAAGGCGTGGTCAGGGTGGGGGGTTTAGGATTGGCACGTGAGGAAGTGGATGACTTGATCCTGCTTTGACCATGGAGTAGGGTAAAGGTATTTGTTTATCTCATTCTCTTTGGGAAGCTGATCCTATTAGTAGTGACTTCAAAGTTTTTTTTTTTTTCCCATGGGTATGTGTATGTGGTGTGAATGTGAGCACATGTTGTATGTGGGGAATGGACTTATTTGTGGACATGTGTGTGGAGGCCAGAGATCAAGTTGGATGCTTCTTTAATCACTCTCCACCTTATGTTGCACATTGAACCTGGAATCCACACATTCAGCTAGACAAGGCAGTCAGTCCTGGGACTCCTCTCGTCTCTGGTTCTCACCACCACACCCCACAATTTACATGGCTCAAAACTTACGCAGCAAGCATTTTACCCACCGAGCAGTTTCCTCAACCTCTTATTAGTTATTTCTGTGCTGCTATGACCAAAATACCTGTCAGAAACAGATGAAGACATAAAAGATTGGGGCTGGAGAGATTGCTCTGTGGTTAAGGTGTTTGCCTGCAAAGCCCAGCAACCTGGTTTAATTCCCCAGTACTGACATAAGCCAGATGCACAAAGTAGGACAGGTATCTGAAATTCATTTTCAATGGCTATAGACCCCCGCATATGCCCTTACTCTCTCTTTCACACACACACACACAAATCTGCTTATAAATTAATAAATAAATACAATATTTTAAAAAAAGACATGAAAGATTAATTCTACCTGACTGTTTCAGAGGATTTCGGAGGAAGGCATGGGGGAGTTCATGATGATGGAACAGGGAGAACCTTTCACGTTGTGGAGGTCCAGGACCAGAACTGTGGGGCAGGCTGTAACTTTGAAAGGCCTGGGCCTAGTAAACCACCATTTTCTAAAAGTTCCAGTTTCTAGGAATAGTGCTACCAGCTTGGGAACAAGCATTCAGAACCTACGCCATTGGGAGACAGTGCAGATTCATGATGTGTTGAGTGTTTCCAACCTGGAGCTACTGTTGGGAAGAAGCAGAGCTACAATGGAGCTCAGGCGGGAAGTGGGGTGGGAGTTGATTGTCATCCTGAACAATGCCAAAAGGGAAGAGAGAGCCTGACACACACAGTTGTCTTGACTCAGTTCACCAGGATGGGGGGGGGGACAGCCCCAGATCATATTTTCCTAGCTCTGGTATAGAAAAGCCTTGTTCATGGTGCTGAAGAAAGTACTGAGCAGTGATCAGCCAAGCAAATAGGGACTCAGGCATAGCAAGAACAGATGCAACCAAAGCAAGATCAGAACAGGGCAAGTACCAAAACTTGTAGTTCCATGGGATGGTTAATTTTGGTTATCAACTTGACTGGATCTAGAATCACCTAGAAGATAATCTCTGGGCTTGTGTGTGGGGAGTTTCTGTATTGGGTTAATTGAGGTGGGAAAAACCCACCTCAGTGTGGGTGGCATCATCCCAGATCATCCCAGGGGATGTGTTTCTCAACCAGATAAAAAGGAAAATGCAAGTTGGGTGTGGTGGCCACACCTGTAACCCAAGCACCCAGGAGACTGAAGTAGAAGGATCTATGAGTTTGAAGCCAGCCTGGACTACACAGTGAGTTTGATGTCAACCTGGGCTACACATAAGTTAAATTTGAAAATGAAAGAAAAGGAAAGGAGAAAGCAATCAGAGCAGCAGTGTTCCTGTCTCTGCTTCCTGACCACAGATGCAATGGGAACAGCTGCTTCCTGCTCCTGCCACCATGCCTTCTCTGCACAGGGGACTATAACCTCAAACTGAGCCAGAAACAAACAAACCCCTCCTTAAAAAGAGGGCTCAGGATTCTGTCTCTTGGTATCATGACTAATGGGAAGGTGTTTCAGCTTCCTAAGAGACTTATTTAACAGGAGAACCTTTATTTTTTTCTTAACTCTAATCCTATAGCATTTGCTTTGTAGAAACAAAGTGTGTAGAGAAATGAGAGGTCTTAAAGTTACCTAGATTTTCTTTTAAGACCTGTTTAGTTTATAGTAAAAAGTAATTTCGGGGAACATTATGCTAGAAAGATTGAGATTATTAAAATATTTTTTCTTGGATGAAGCAGCGGTTTGTAACACTTTTAAATTATTGTCAAGAAAACAAAATGATGTGTTTCCAGCATAAATATATAGAGTAAGATGTTTTAGTATTAATCTATGTTTTACCTCTGGGAATACCAAGTGATGGAACGATCGCAATATGTACCTAAAAATTATGGTTTATCATAAAAGGGTCACATGCTCCATTGCCTTACATGTGAATTTTTATTTTAACTATACCATGTTTCTAGGCTTCATGAATGATTGGTGTAGTCTTTTGCAACACAAAGAGCTGCTGACTAGAATTACAGTTCCCACTAACAGGAATGCAAGGGAAATAATTTTGTTTCAACAGTCATATCCTGAGGGCAAATGGGTCAGAGGGAGTGATTAAACTGAAAAACATAAACCCAGTAATAATTATGTATCCCTTGTGGGTGACCTCACTTGTTTTCCTAGGACTTCAGCATTCTCAGAAATTTACCATTATATTAAGACCTACTGATTACAACAATGAGGTGATAGGCTATGCCATTAAGGTTTTCATGATGAAAGTATTCTCTGCACAAGAGAATTCCTATTGATATTTCTTTCTAAATTGAAATATTATGCAGAGGGCAAAAGAACTAGATAGATTAGCAAGTAATTTGATGGCAAGACAAATTCCATAAATCAGCAATGATAAGCTTTGTCATAAAAACATTTTTGTACAGTAATAGTAAGACAATGATTTTCAAAGTTATAAGGCATATATTTGAATTAGAACAGCTCTTCCAACTGGAAATAACGGAACCATTATAAATGTTTAATTAAAGTATTTATTCAGACCTGATAATTGTGAACAATTGGCAAAAATGAGACTTCATGCTTTAGCTCTTAAAAATTAGATTGTTCTCCAGGAAATTATGTGTGTTTTTAGATGGTATGACTCTCTGAAGGCCTTTAATTTCTAACACTGTTTTGGAGTTCTTTTAGCTTGAGCTACCCAATAGTCTGAATTTTTACTTCCAGATTTCTAGTTGCATTTGCTGATGGATATTGCTCTGTGCTGCTGGTTGAGAAGGAATGACAGACCCAACAGAGATGGCTGGCCCATATGTGTATGTCTCAAAGGTGTTAACGGTGTACTGTGACCCGTGTGCATGTTATGTATGGAACACTGTCCTCTGGCCATTACTGCCTTGAAAATAGGAAATTTCCTGCATGAGACTCTCACAAGTTCAAGCCTATTAACAAGACCTTGAGGCTAGAGGCTTGAGGCTCAGCAGTTACAGGCACTTGTTTCCAAAACCTGTCAGTCCAAGTTTTTAATTCCCCAGTACTCACATAAATCCAGATGCACAAAGTGGCGCATGCATCTGGGGCTTGTTTGCAGTGACAAGAGGCCTTGTCGTGTTCGTATTCCTCTCTTCTCATAAATAAAGTATTTTTAAAAATCTACTTTCTAGAAGGAGTGGGGGGAGTGACTCAGAACCCTCACCTGAGATTACAGCCACGGCCCGTGCCCCAGCTGCATGTAATCCTGCCACCAGCACACGTGGGCTGGGAGATGCTAGAGTTTATCGTAGGTAGAGGGTTACCTGGAGAAGAGGAGACCACAAAGAATCAGCTTTTATGACCCATGCTTGGGTGGACTTTTCAGTGATGTGGCCATGAGATTCACCCATGCTCTTTTTTAAAAAATTATTTATTTGAAAACAGAGGTACACACACACACACACAGAGAGAGAGAGAGAGAGAGAGAGAGAGAGAGAGAGAGAGAGAGAGAGAACATATGAGCATGCTAGGGCCTCCAGCCACTGCAAATGAATTCCAAATGCATGTGCCACTTTGTGCACCTGGCTTATGTGGGCACTGGGGAATTGAACATTGGTCCTTAGGTTTTGCAGGCAAGCAAGCACCTTAACCACTGAGCCTGAGCCATCTCTCCAGCCCCCATGCGCTTTTAGTAATTCCTAACTCATGTCTATCTAAGTAATCTGAAAAATCTCATTGGTTTACCAAACTAGACTTGGGTGGAATTGATTCTTTGGTCTGTCATTGTTCTTTCTCTCTGGGGTGAATAGGAATATTCTCTCTAGAAATAGCCACACACACAGCAGCACATTGAAGGTGAAGGTGGGTGTGGGATGGGGAATAAGAGTGAGGAGTGGGCATAAATGAAGACACAGAGAAACAGAAGCAAGCACAAAGGGTAGTTTATCTGGGGATAGTAATTCAGATTATGGAGAAACAAAAGGCATACGGTAGTGAGGGAATAAAAGCCGCAGTGATGGCATAAACAGACTATGTTAGGGGAGATCAGTGTAAAGAAAGACAGACTTCCCTTAGGTCAAGACCTGAGCACATTTGCAGAGGTGTTGGTTCATGTGTATATTTTCAGTGTCAGTCCTTTATTTTTGATGATTTTTCCTATTCCATAGGGTCATGTGGTACTGAACAGGTGAGTACTGTGCCCCACCTAAAAGCTCCCTGATGTTTTGGTAGAAGTTGAACTGTTAGGACTGTCCTGGGAAACACATAATCATCTAAGAGACTGACGTGCTGCCTACGGCACTAAGGAGGCTCCTAAATATAGTAACTTATCTAAAATAGACTGGCAGGCTGCTGAGCAGGCTATAAATTGATGTAGCTTGAATGTGAAGGCAGTCTGCTGGCAGACTTCCCTTTCCTTTGGGCCGACCAGTCTTTTTCTTAGGACTTTCAGCTGCCCACATTATAGAGGGTAATCTACTCAGTGTACTGGTTTTAATGTTGATTGTTAATATGTTAGGATCAAACAAATGTTAAGGATTTTAGTCCTCGAAGGAGAAATGATACTGGGGAGGTCAGGAGTTCTATATGAGTTAACAGAGGGAAACTGCAGCTGTATCTTGGTAGCTTTGTCTCCTGATGGCCAGAATACTTTGTTGTGTTTAGACTTCCTTAAAGCTGCAGTTAGGTTACTTCTACTATATCAGCAACAAAGGCATTAGGACATTCTCCTACACATATTGCAGGGGCTGCAACCTCAGAAGACCTGGCATGATCATAGTATCACTTGCACTCCGGTTTGATCCCATCCCCTTTTGTGGGATCATTGAGAAGAAATACCTTTAAATAGGGAGACTGGGGGGAAAATAAAAAGAGGGAGATCTGTTCTATCATGATTTGGAGCAGAAAAAGTGTCACCTTACTGCAGAAATGTGCCACCCACCTACTAAATATTCAGAGAAACTTCTGTAAAATTCACAGCGCAGAATACACTAGGCTGCTCCCCTCCTTAGGACAGCCTACTCCAACCTCTCTTTGGAGTGTTTGTTTTACTTAGCTTTGCTGAATAAATTTCTGCCCAAACTGTCTTTGTCTCTTGACTGAATTCCTTCATCCAAGAAAACAAGAACCAAGAAACTCCTGGAACATCTACATCTAAAAATGACTTTAGACAAAGGTCTAGATTTGTTTGGACAATATCAGGGCACCATGGCCTAGGCGATCTGACACCTAACATTCACCACACTGCCTTTGGAAGATGAAAGTGGAGTGGGTGAGGGGTGCAGGGCTGTGTGCTACCTCACTATCTCCTCTACCACGCTGCTTCTGACATAACCCCCAGCACCGTTCCACTCACTTAGGTCATCCAGATGTTGGCGATGGCCCTTCTTTTTCACCTTGAACCATTAAAAATATTTTTATTTGCAAGGAGAGAGAGAGAGAAAGAGAAGAGAAGAGAAGAGAAGAGAGAGAGAGCAAGAGAGAGAGCATGCCAGGGCTTCCAGGCACTGCAAATGAACTCCAGATGCATGTGACACTTTGTGCATCTGGCTTTACATGGGTATTTGGGAATTGAACCTGGGTTGTTAAGCTTTGCAGGCAAGTGCTTAACCACTCAGCCATCTCTCCAGCCCCCTTGCACCATTTTTACAGAAGACAAATTCTCTCTAAATAGAAAGGAGAAGAGATAGGGTGCTTAATTCAAGCTGTTTGTTCAATGAATGGATGAATGCATGGAGTCATTTTCTCTGGTTTGCTCATTACCTTTAGGCTCTTTCAAACCTCTGTTCTAAGTCTTTGTTCCTGACCTCTCCCTCAGAGAGCACCTCTCCTCCCCTTGGTTATGGTACCCCAGGTATGGCCCCCAGACACTACCCTTCAGAATGCATCTTGGTCTTTGAAACTTTAGATCTGAAAATAATTGCCTTTCTAATTGTTTGGTGTATGTTCTGAACAATTATTTCAAATTCAATATTCCCAACGTAAAATTAATTTGCTTCAAATCGGATGCTCCTTCTCCTTAGTTCTGTATCTTACATTGGACAATCCTACCTGTTCTTGTCTTAACCCAATATAGAAATTTTATTGCCACCCCCTTACAAGATCTCTTCTCTGCCATTCCCCTTGCAGGTTGCCCTAGTTCAGAACCATATTCCATAAGTGCCCCTCAGAGATGCACAGGACACAAAGTGTCTCCTGAGTCTGTGAGCTCCCAAGGAATCCCTTAGGGTGAGACATGACTTGCATTTGTGGTTGTTCTGCACAATGTGCTACTAACAAGCCCTTTAAAATGTCAATATATTCTGGAGACAGGGGTGATTTTCACTTGATTCAGTCATGATCTAATTGGGCTTGGTGAGAACTATTAAAATGCTGAAAGGAATTTCTTCAGGTCTCTTCCTCCCCATAATGAATTTTGTAAGGGCAACATTCAAAATCAAGGTCAGTGCACAAAGGCAATAATGCTTTCATGGTACCAGATAGAGGTTTAAGCCAATCTTATTCTGAGTTAAAAGTTTTGTTTCATATAAAAACTAGCTGTAATATATTTCATTAAAAATTATAATACATGCTATACAAAGAGGCTAGTGGCATTTCCACACCCCCAGCAGCACCCAACAGATGGTCATGGATGTCCACCATGGTCCTAAGGCATTGGGCACAGCAGACCATCAAAGAGCGACCCTCCAGCTTTACTGCACCCTGTCTTTGCTACTTTTCTTCATTGCCACCTTGGTCTTCGTTCTTGAATGTTACTGACATTTTCTCATTTGTTGGGTTGTCTAGTTCAGATTGCCTTTTAAAACTCTTCTGTGTCAGTAAGTTAAACACTGAACTATGTCGATAAAGGATTCTGAATTAAGTGAATTTTATTGCATTCTAATTTTTAGGATACTGTACACATATGCACAATATATTTTAGCTACTCATCCAAATACCTAATTCCCCAACTGACAGGCTTTATAAACTATGTGTTTGTGGAATGAATGTAAGCGCGTGAGGATGGGGAGGAGTGCCTTGGAATGCTGCTTCCTGGGCATGACATAGCAATGGCATTCCTGAGCTCACACAACTGTCATTATCTACACAAGACCTGCACAATATCGGGCCTGTGAGCACTCCATCTTGGATGGTGGAGGAGAGCAGAAAAAGGAGTCAAGTAGAGGAGGGACTAGTTGGAAAGCAGAAAGGGTGTGGCAGAGGGGTGTGGGGAGGGGGACAAGAGAAGGTAATAGGAAGTGGTTATGATAAAAATATATACATGAGTGAAAATTGTCAATAAAGTGCTTAAAATATGTTTTTTGGCCTAGTAATGTGTATTGCTCCCTCCCTTCCTTTTTGCAAATGGCAAGAAATCTTTCTTTGATAAGGGGCTTCTTTTTTAATAGCTGAAAACAGAAATTTAAAGAGTTAAGAAAGAAACTATGTTTCAACAAGAAAAGAGGGCAAAGGGTTATGAATAGAGCAAGGTTTGTTCCCTGCTATGAGGTTTGGTCTTGGGTATGTGAGGCATAGAGAGATCTGAATGCAGTGTACATGGGGGTCTCTAGGGCAGATAGGGTAACAGCATGCTACAGTCTCCATCCTTAGCCACATAAAACTGCCCTTGTTACCGTGGGGCAGAATGTGAAGACCTCATGTAGTCATTCATGAGTGCAGGTGCAGGCTCTGAATTTCTCCAGGGAACGCATCCTCTGTAGCAGAAGCCTAGAGCTGTCCATCTTCAAACAGGTCACATATCAAAATCTGGATTAGAAAACGGGCAAATTAAAAGTTAATAATTTTTGCCTTACCCCAGGATTATTTGAAATGCTAACTCCTTTAGCATATTTCAAATATACTAGATTTACACAACTGCTGTTACTCTAAGCTTTCTGAACTACATTGTTTCTAGTGGATTATGTGAACTTGCTTCTGTGAGGTAATGATCCGAACAGAGGGCACCTACACATGGTCCTGACATCCCTGCTAGACCAACAGTGTAAGCCAAGTTCAGAGCCTGTAGTTTCTATAGAGGTGAGATTTCTGTTCTCATGCAGACCTGAGGCTGGGATTCGTTCAGTTAGCACTCATGCTTTTGTGTTCTCTCCCTCTCTCTCACTCAAGAAGGAAGTATTATTTACTTCTAAATGCCTCTTTAAATCTTTTAGTAAAAATGAGTAACATGAAATGATAGCTTCCCTTTATTCACACTCTAGGAAAGATGTCCCAAAAGAAGATAAAGTAGAAGAAAATACACACAAAAATGATAATCTAATTAGGGCTGGAGAGATGGCTCAGAAGTTAAGAGCATTTTCTGTACACACATGAAGAACTGAGGAGGCTTCAGAGACAGTGTGAGTTCCATCTCCAGGACACACATGAACAGCTGGGTGTGGCCACCTACATCTGTCACTCCAGTCCCTTAGAGGGGGACAGACCCAAGAATCACTGAAGCTCATGATAAAAATGACAAGATCCCAAACTAGTAATGTCATGGTTTGATCCAGGTGTCCCCCACAAATGAATGAATGTGTTCTGAACGATCGATCCTCAGCTGATGGCAGTTTGGATTTTACAACTTCGATGGAGCTGTATTGTTGGGGGTGGGCTTATGGGGGTTATAAGCCAGCTTCCCCTTGCCAGTATTTGGCACACCTTCCTGTCATTGTTTGCTGTGCTGTGGCTGAGGTGATGTCCACCCCTCTGCTCATGCCATCATTTTCCCTGCCAGGATGGAGTCTCCCCTTGAGTCCGTAAGCCTAATAAACCCATTCCTCCACAAGCCACTTTTATTTGGGTTCTTTCTGCACAACAACAGAGAAAGCTGACTGCAACAAGTAAGATACCTGCTCAAGAAGAGTGATGGAGTAGGACCCTCCATATTCCACCCCAGCCATCACAAGCAAGTGCACCCACCACAGGTGAGAGGCACGTACACATGCATACAATTATTCCACCCCCAACACACCGTACTACACACACAGCAGAAAAGAACGAAATCTAAGCATCTACAATAGCTGTATACATTTATCTTTATTAACAATCTTTCCTACTATTTAAATCAGCTCATGTTTTATATATATTAAATTTTTCAATTTTGGCAAGCATGCTTTGCATCTCATAGACTTTCTTGTTCTGTACTGTTGTTTTGTTTTCTTGGTTAATCTGCTGAGAATACTAATGTCCCTGAGGATACTAATTGGAGTAGTAATTAGTACTTACAACAAAGCTCTCGCAGGCTCTGAGTCTTGGTTCTGTTTTGTGCAGCCCATCTACTCAAGATGTCTCTGCAGCTTGGATCTTTATGCATGAGGCTCTGGGATGATTTTATAAGTAGCTCACAGTAATTCTTGGACAGTGGTGTAGATTCCTCTAGTTTGCATTTTTTTCTCATGGAGCAGAGCAGCTTTTGGGTTTCTGTGTAAGTTTTGTTGTCTGTTGGTTTTCTAATTAGTCAGCTTATGCTTTTATCTTTTAATCCTTCCTTGTTGCTTCCCTGGGGTTGGCTTTATGCTTTCATTCTGTCTTTGGAATTTGCTGCTCATTAGGGCACCTCACGAAGCATAGTGATTTTATGCTTTTTCTGGTGCATCCATTTTTTTTCAGAAGTCTGGAAGAAAAAAATATTAACATCATTGAAATAAGCAGTATGCAGTAGAATTCACAAATACATGTATATATATTTAAATTATTTTTTTTACAAAGGTTGTATTCTTATAGTCCCTCTCTCCTAGTTGCATTTTCCCTGAGGGCTCCCCTCAGTGGGATTGTTGGTGTTCACTGTTGGTAATTAGGGCTTCAGTCAGTCTGTGTGTGTGTGTGTGTGTGTGTGTGTGTGTGTGTGTGTGTGAGGGGTGGTGTCTCAGACTATTTCTATCTACTCTGTGGCTCTTACAACCAATACATTAATAAGAGAGGACTTCAAAGGAGATTAAGTGGGCTGGAGATGGAGAGGGACTACCTGGGCCTGTGTCCAGCCTCTGAAGTACTTGAACATGTATATGCCTCTGCCACTGTAGGCTATTTTGGTCATGAGTCTGCTTCTCACTGAAGTTGATGGGGTCTGGTCCAGTCAGGGACGAGCCTATTATGCTTGGTGGCATGGGTACAGCCAGTGCCTCCAGTTCCTTGGACATCAGAAGGTACTTTGCAGCATCCAGAAGTGGGGATTTAATAGCTTCTTGTGGAGCTTGCTGTTGTCTTCTGAGACAAAAAGCACCTGTTAGTTCTTCTGAGTGATCCTTTCTGAGCCCTATCTCAGCTTCCTCAAACTATGGGACTATCTTTTTCCTCTGTCATTGTTGTCTTTGTTTCAAAGCCCATCTTATTAGTTTAAGGCTTGAATATTTAGAAGAAATTGTGAGAAAATGAATGTGTGATGTGTAAGAATCATCCATTCCCATATTATAGGCTCAGAGCAGAGGCTCAGCTCAAGCTTGTTAAATTCCCCAACCCCAAAGCAGAGCAGAATGAATATGCTAAATGTCCTCCCCCCCTTTTTGGTTGAATACATAGCAGACAAGACAGTGGTGTATCAGTTACTTTCTTGTTGCTGGGACAAAATACATGGCCAGAAGTGGTTATGGAAGGAAAGGGTTTATTTTAGCTTCCAATTTCAGGGAAAGTTCCATCATAGAGGAGACTGCTGGAGTCCCATCAGTTGGTAGGAAGTCGAGGAGAGGGCTGGATGCTGCTGCTCCGCTCTCTTTCTCCTTTTGATTCAGTCCAGCATTCCAGCCCATGGAAGGGTGCTGCACACAGCTCCTTTCGAGAGCTCCCTTACAGACGTGCTGGGAGATGTGTCTCTACTGTGATTCCAAATCCTGGCAAAGATTATCAATCCCGTCAGACATCACAAGTGGTGTCTGCGTGTTTTTCAGTATAAAAGTCATATTTAATTCCCCCAGTCTTTGCATGCAATGTTTAATCATGGGACATCAGAAGATTTCTTGTCTTCCTGAGGTCACACCGAGAAGAAAACTACAAATCCTTTAAATAATAAAACAGTTTTCATTTCTCTTGGAACAGATGAAAACCATAGGAGATTAGTTGAGATGTAGCTCAAAGAGGTGACAGCCATGTGGGAGGAAGGGCAGATTGGCACCGAGTGTGGTCTTGTGGCTGCCAAGTGCTGTCTGGTGGTTCCATGAATGTTTACAAGCTGTCTCAGGCTTTAAAACAGTCACAACTCTGCAGATCAGGGTCATTCATGGCACAGTTCTTCACCTTTTCCATGTAGTTGTGCTGCACTTTCCCACTAGACTCTCTACTGGGCCATGTGAGTGACTTTGATAGATTGAAAGCCAGCACTTGTGATGTAAGCAAAGGCATCACAACCCAGGGCAAAGATCCAGAGATACTTAAGATCTCAACAACAAAGCAGACTCAAAACTCACCCACTATGACTCAGGGAACTGAGCAGAAGAGGGGGCAGAAAGATTGTAAGAGCCATGGTGGGGGAGAATATCCAGAGACATGCCCCCCCCCAGCAACAATACACAAGGGGGAAGAAAAAAAAACAATGAAAAACTGGCCCCCTCTGGTGCAGTTCATAACCCCCTATCCTATGGACAGATTCAGGATCAGCACTGAGGAAGGACCCCAGTGGGTAGGGGACAGAGAGGAGGGAAATGGGGACACATTCACAAGATTTGCTTATACAATGTATAAACTTATTCATAATGAAGATATTTAAAAAATAAAATAAAATTATATGCTCATATAACCAATGATTAAGGAAAAAAAAAAGAAAGTCTTGTGTCACTGAGAACCTTTTCTCTTGGCGTCTTTGTTGTATCAAGAGGAGTCCAGGCTAGCAGCTGGGAGATGGACTCATGAAGCAGGACAAAATCGCCCAAGCAGAGGTCATCCTAACTCAGCTGAGAAAGCCAAACCCCAGCAGAGAAAATCCACAGAACTGTGTTGTCACACTGCCGGCATAGCGAAGCCCACTGTGCTCAGCCTCATCTAGCTGAAACCATTCGTTAGCAGACTCGTGAGCTAAGTGAACATGGAAGTTTGTGGTTATTTGTTACACAGCATCACAAAGATAACCAAGGCTGCAAAGTTTGTGTTATTAGTCATCTTTTTGTAGATGGAGAAGCTGATGCCTCACAAGGTTCATTAATATATCTAAAGCCACACAGGTAAGTGACTTTGCCAGAATTCAACTCTTCTGATGCCCTGAGTTACATTATCTGTGGTTTATAGCCATGAATAATAAAAAGAATTAGTGATATACATATATAATGATCTGTGTTATATATACATGTTATTGGGCTGGTCTGGTCTAGAAGTCATGATTCTCCTGTCTTCTGTTTCCCAGGGGTTGGAATTAAAGGCATATGCCATTATGTCCAGGTTGTTCTCTTTCAGTTCTCTCTCTCTCTCTCTCTGTCTCTCATGCAAGAGAATAAAGAAACCCAGGGACTTGTGCTTGCTGTGTAAACACTGTACTGTGGAACTCCATCCCCAGCCCAATATAAATTTTCAAATAATAGGTTTATGTTTTCCTTCCCCCAATGCTAATCCTTTGAAAACATGACATGAAAAGAAGAACAAAAGCTTACTAGTTTAGAGGAAAGTAAAGCTATTAAAAACTGGCATGTTTCTTCCATTTACCAAATTTGTGTTTCTTTTTATTCAATTTACCCGAAATTGCTCCTCACTTAAGGGTCACCCCTTTCCATTCACGTGGTATATGTCACGAAGACTATGTGGAGACACAGAAAGAACTCTTAGGTGGAGAAAAGAAGACATGATGTGGTTTTCTCTGCTGGCATAAACGAATAGATTAATCATAAGTAGGGGGTTCATCTTATCTCTATTTCCTTGACACAAAAATAGCTCATTTGACCACATTTTTATGTTTTAGTTCATTTTTATCAACAACCTTTTATATATGTATAAAAACCCATCTCTGTTCCTTATAGAACTTTTAAAATCATTTCACAGCCGAGTGGAACCCTAAACAGAGCTATCTTAGTGTAATGAAGCGGAAAATGATTGCTTCTTAACAAGACTGGTATATGGTGACAAACAGCTCGTAAACATCCCATCTGGCAGAAATGCCTCTATTTGAGTTGCCTTAGAATTTAAATAGTATATTTCCTATTTCTTTTCAGAAACAACAGAAGGAAATAAACAGCTTTCAGCACTATCAAATTGTCCTCTGACAAGAAAGACACTTGGCTGTTAATGCTGATGTAACTCATTCACAGGACCACCCACATCTGGAGAGGCCTTCAGGCTGCATGGAGGCCATAGAATATCCTCCAAGAGGGTCACACAGTAAGAGTTCTGAGGCTTAGCATCAGATAATAATCTGGGTTCCAATCAGCGTTAGATTTTATTAGAAACAAAATACAACTCCAGAGTCAATGATTTTATAAAAAAATAGGGTTTCATGTTGTGTGTGTGTGTGACTTGCTGAATACTTTCACTTATATTTTATATAGTTATATGCATGCATATATATTTTATCTGCATGGATTTTTCAAAAAGTGTTTTCCCATACCCTAGCAGGTTTACATATTTATTAAAAAAATACCCTTCTGTTTTTGAAACAGTTAAGGTCAAATGGCCTGGAAATTCCTTTTTTTTTTTGCTTGTGCATGGGTGTGGCATGCATGTATGTGTATGGATGTTTATATGTGTGTAGGTGCATGTGTGTATGTAGGTACATGTGAATGTATGTTTGGGAAGGCCAGAGGTTAATGTCATTGTCTTCCTTTTAATCACTCTTCACCTTATTTTTGTGAGACAAAGTCTCTCACTAAATCTGGAGTTTACCGGTTTGTCTAGTTAAGCTAGTCAGGAAGCTCCCAGGATTCTCCTGTCTCCACCTACCACCACTGTGGGATTACAGGCTTATTTTCCCACACCCAGATTTGATGTGGATCTTGGGGATCTGAACTCAGGGCTTCATACTTGCATGACGAGCACTTTACTATTTGAGTCTTCTTAGCCCTTCCCATGGGTCTGCAACCAGACATTCAACTTTGTACAGAAAATAGAAGTGCTACAACTTTCAACAACTTTCAAAATGGTACTCATGTGGTTGGCTTTCTGGTCGAGGCAACAAAGACCAACCAATGGCCCCTGATGAGAGGAACAGGTTTATTTTGGCTTAAAGACTCTAGGGGAAGCTCCATGATGGCAGGAAAAGTGTGGCATGAGCAGAGGGGTGGACATCACCTCCACCACAGCACTGCACACAGTGGCAGGAAGGTGTTTCAAACCCTGGCAAGGGGAAGCTGGCTATAACCCCCATAAGCCTGCCCCCAACAACACAGCTCCAACAAAATTCCAAAATTGCCATCAGCTGGGACCTTAGAACACATATGTTTGTGGGGGACATCTGGATCAAACCATCACAAATCCAGTATGACTTTTAAAGCACACATATATCACTTTGGAAAACAATTCCTTCTGTTAGAATATAAAAAATGTTCAATATTTACTGGCTTATTTTGCTTTTAGAAGCTGGGAAATTTTCTTGGAAAGGCATATTAAAAACTGATATTTAAATGCATTTAACTTTCAAGTAGAATTTTCTGGAATTTTCTAGTCTTCTGAAGCTGTTACTGCCTTTCATGAATTGGCTGCTAGTCAGTTCCCATCTTTCTTCATACCAGAGAGAACTTTATTGCTTGCTTTCTGTCAGGTTTGTAGTATTCACTGAGTGCCCCTGACTCATGTATGATCTCATTTCCCCTTAAAGCAAGTCTCCGAGGTGGTACTATTACATCTGCATAACACAGAAGGGATATGTGGGCTAAGAGAAATTGGTTGATGCAGAGTTCACACCGATGGTTAGTTTTGATTCCTGGGATATTCCTATTAAGTTACATCCCCTCATGGAGCAGACAGAGGGACACAGGATGTAGAGAAAAAGTTCTGAGTTAGGAATCAGTGCTTGCTTTATTCTGCCAGTGGCCGTGTAACTCGGCATATTGCTTTACCATGATGGAATGGCTGGGCCCAGCTAAGATTTCACCAATCCTATTCATCTGTGAATCTGAATGGACACTATAACAGGAAAGCATGTATACCAAAGTGCAGAAAATCGGCCATGTGTGTTAGGTATAATTAAAGTACTCCCATTTTTTCCTGCTTAAAATACATTAAACACTACTCTAATGTTTGCAAGTTCAAATAGTCTGATTATTCATTTTCCTATTGATAGACTTTTAGGTTGGTTCTGATTTCTTTTGGCTATTCTGAATAAAGATGCTTAGAACATTCTTATGGAATATTTTGTGAACATGTGTATACATTGAGAAATGTGTATACATTTCTCTTAGGATTATAGATGGGAGTAATATTCTATCATTCACTAAACAGTTACTGATCAGTGTGCCAGACACTGACTGAAGCTTTAGCAATAAGATAAGTGGAAAAGATATCAGTTCTCATGAAGCTACCCAATGGGAGGAGTAAGATTATTGACAAGCATTATGAAGGAAGTCACCAGGATATATGATGATGATTGGATGATGGTGAAGAGGCAGTGAGGAAGACACCTATGGTTACTATTTAACACAAAGAGAGTCCTTCTGAGGTAAAAATGGAGTGACTAGTCCATGAACAGCTCAGGAACATGAGTTTGGGCAGAAGTGAAAATAGAATATAATATGGTAGAGCAGAAACAGTATTGGTCAAAGATCTTTAAACATCTACTCCTAGGAAAGCCCTCAGATACCATTGCCCACAGCTTTTCCCTTTGCACACAAGAAAACTAATGATGCATCCTCAGCCAATAATGAGGCTGAGAAGGAGACCAGGTGTCCTGAGTCCAACTTCAGTTTCCCATCCAGGGTGCCCTAGCGGCCACTGACACTGCCCACTTACCAGGAGCCATACTAGATCCTGTCACTCTATTATAGTCATTCTATATAATCTGTGATGTAAGCATTGTCCTACCAATTTTAATCACAAGAAAAAAAGTCTTGAAGAAGTTTAGCAACTATCCCATAGTTTTGGAAGTTGATACCTCAGGTTGAACTCCAGGATCTGGGTCTTCAACCACTGAACTACATGATCTTGTTCATGTGTTTTGATGTATTTATAAACTTGAGAAGTCATCTGATATATGCTGCATATTATTAAATGAAAAATTATACCTAGAAATTTTTTATTATAATATTTTTTTTAGATTGAGTAATCAGAGTATTGGCTAAAGTAACAACTGATATAAGAAGGGAATGGGAAAGGAAAAGACTTACTAAAATTGACTTTTTGCAGTAGGCTTAGCTATTAGTCAAAAGAAGCCAGATATAAAATATGAACATATTGATTTTTTGTTAGGACAGTATACATTATTGGTAGAGGATATTGTATGAGTCTTGGTATGGTAATTAGTCTGTAACTTCTAAAATAAATGTTATTCCCACTGGAACAAAGAAAGGTGTTGGATAACTGCAGTTTGACTAGAGCTGAGAAGTGGGTAGAGGTGGTGTGGCAGTTATCTTCTCATTGTCGGGACAAAATACCTCACCAGAAGTGGTGTACAGAAGAGAAGGCTTTATTTCCAACTTAGAATTTCAAGTGGAATTTTCATCATGGTATGGAAAGCAAGGCTGAACACCACATCTTCATCCATCATCTGGGAGGAAGTAGCCAGAGCAAGTACAGTGTGCCAAGCTGGGTGAGGCTCTGTCACTGGAGGTCGCCCCCGCCCCCAGCAACACACCTCCTCCAGCAAAGCTATACCTCCAGAGGCTTCACTGGCTGGAGGTTAAGCCTGAGGCTTAATCACAGACAAAGGATGCATTATATGGGGGTCCGTTTTGCATTCAAACCACCACAGGTAGCAATGCTAATTAGAAAATAATAATGCATGAGGACACATTTTTAAGCCACCATTTATTCACCAAAATATATTCAGTGATTCCACGGGTGATTGTTTCTTTATTTCCTTAGAAAAATAAGAAGGTAGCAGGGGTGGAGAGTAAGGGGGGGGACTTGGCCAACAGAGCTCAAATGCCTATGAAATATTGTTTTTTTTTTCTTTATAAGATTTTTTTGGTGTTGGTGCAGATGTTCACTACATAGGAGTCATCTTGGAGAAAAGAGCAGGCAGATGCTAGCCTCTGTATTGGTTAATGATCTAACAGGAAGGGCGTCTTGATGGGATTCATCATCAGACTTCATTCCTGTTCTCTGCTATGGCATATGTAAGTACCCACACTCCTTATGAAGGTTCAAAGAGCAAGAATGCAGGCTGGCTGAGGAATGCCAGTGTCTTAGAAAGCTAGTGTGTTTTATCCTGTGTTTCAGGGAGTGTGTGTGATATATCTCCCCAGATTTCCTTTCCACTCTTTCACTTCTAATTGCTGCCATTCCCTCTGTTGTCTTTTTTTTTTGGTGTAGTGTTATTATTTCTTTTGTAATGAACACGAGCCCATGCAATATTCAAACCATTCTTTTTAAGAAATGAGGGAAATGAGATTTCTCTTTCGATTCTATTCTCCTGTCTGCTGCCTTCCATTCCAGTGTGATTCTAGCTTTGTTTGACATTTGGAATGACAGGTCTGAAGACACTAACGCTTTCTCAGAAGCCTCCATTCTTTCTCACACCAGGCTTCTTCAGTGGTATAAAGATGATAAAGACGACTATAGCTTTGAATATACAGCTTCAGCCTAACGCATCAGAGGTGAGAGAAGCAGGGCAGCACCTGGCATCTCTCCTTGGTCCCTGGTATTATTGTCTCATTATATTATACTACCCTGCCAAACCTACATAAGTGAGGCAGAAAAATAAATGGGGCTCATTTTATAGGACCATGGATGTGGCTTCCTGGCATTTACAAATGAACTGAGGGTTCCTGTGTAGCAGTGGAAATACAAACCAACAGCAGGTGTTTCAGGTGTAAGGGGAAGGATGAATACCAGATCACACTGAGTTCATGAAATGATACTCCTCTCCCAGGGAAAATGAATGAATATCAAGAACTTTATATGCATAAATCAGGAGTGTGCAGTGTTAGCTAAATTCTCTGTCTTTGACACCTGGCCCTAATTCACGTGTCACTGAGGGGCAAGTAGCTATAAACAGATGGTGGCAAGACCACTGGAAAGAGGCTTGTGAATGCTTGCTTTGGGCTTTATAAACTAGTCAATATCTATCGTATGAGAAGAAAATCAGCCTTCCTGGGGATGTTACATGGATTATGTCATTTGGAATGAATTAAACAAACAAGTGGTAAGGCTGAGGAGATGGCTCAATGATTAAAGGCAATTGCTTGCAAAGCCTGTTGACCTGGGTTCAATTCCCCAGTACCCACATTAAAAACCTGATGCAAAGTAGCACATGCATCTGTGATCCTGATGTGCCTAAGAAAATGGGAGGCAGAGCCTGGAGAATCTGGAGTAGGTTCTTTGAGGTTGGGCAGTGCCATTCCTTGGGCTGGGCATCCTGGACAACATAAAAGGAGATAGAGGAGCATGGTCATTCATGTCTGTCTCTCTGTTTCTTGAAGTCATACATAATGTGACCAGCTGCTTCATGTTCCTGCAGCCATGCCTCTGCCCATAATGGACTGTATTCTTTTTCAAAAATACTTTATTTATGAGGGAGAGAGAGAGAGAGAGAGAGAGAGAGAGAGAGAGAGAGAGAGAGAGAGAGAGAGAATGGCTGCACCAGGGCCTCCAGCCACTGCAAATGAACTCCAGGTGCATGCTCTCCTTGTGTATCTGGTTTTATGTGGGCACTGGGGAATTGAACTTCTCAGGCAAGTGGCCTAACTACTGAGCCATCTCTCCAGCACCCCATTCTCCCTTGAAGTACCTCTAGACACAGGTGCATCTCACCAGTCTTAGTTATCTTTTGATCCAGTCAAGTTGACAACCAAGGCCAGCCATCGCAACTGACATCTAGTATTAAGATATGTTTTTCTCTTTACTAAAATGGGGTAGTTTGCCTAATTTCTCTCCTTATGAAAAGGTGGGACAGAACACAGAAGTCATTGAATAAGAGATTCCCTCTTGCAAATAGCTGAGCATGGCCTCATAATCCAAGTCCTCAATGAGGAGGATGAATCAGTGTCTGATCTATCTTGGAGTACATATGTAAGAGATAAAAAGCTTCTTCATAATATCTTTATAAATACAGTGAACCAATAAGGTCATATATGGAGACTGCTAATGCTGGAATGAGAAGACCAACTCTCCAGCTTTGAGTGGTCCAAATGATAGAGACTCAGCTAAACATAAGGGAGAATAAACGGAAAAGGAAAATCCTAGAACATTTCATCATGGAAACATTTTGTCTTAGGCAGCTGGGCAGAAATTTTCATGACTTTAAGAATAGACAATTTGTATTTTTCAAGATACAGCGAGGGAGCTGTGGCCCATATAACCCTACCAACCGACCGCAGGCAGAAAGCTGAGATCCTGGCATGAGATGAGCCACCACAGTCATATCGTGGAGGATCCATATGGAACCCCACAGAGAATGATTGGATGAACAAGGGACCCACAGCCATAGCCATTCAATCAACAAAGGTTAAGCCAGCGTGACAGAAACCAATGAATCTCGACACAAAAACCCCTAAGCTCACAACACCATAGCAGCCTCAATACCCACCACGACTCAGGGAACTGAGCGGAAGAGGGGCGGAAAGATTGTGAGAGCCGTGGTGGGGGAGAATAGCAGAGACTTGGCAACCCTCAGTAACAACACACTTGGGTCATGAGAACCCGGCTGAAGACTGGGCTATCCATGGTCCCCTACCACAAAGACTGATCCAGACGGCCCACGGAGGAGGAGATCCAGCTGACTGGGGATGGGGAGGGGGGGCAACGGAGAATTGGGGATAACAACTCATGGTTGGCCCACTAAACAATGTAACTCATTATGGACAATAAAATAAAAAAAAGAATAGATATTATGCTGGTGCGTCTCTGTATACTGTTTGTAGTTTCTTATACTTAGTTGTGTGTGGATTAACTGTGTAGTAAATAGCTCTAAATACATGTTCTGTAGCAGTGGTTCAGTCTTTCCCAAGTTAGCTTTCTGTTATTTTCAGATAATTCCTAGCAGATCAGAGAAGAGTTTGTCAGATCTCCAAGTGGATTGAAGGTTGTGCACTTCAAGTTATCAGGGAAGGAGACAGAACATCTGCAACTGCAAACAGAACGTGATTGTGGATGACAGAGAGGAAGGCAGGTCAGTGGCGCCTCTATGGTTGTGACATGTCTCAAATCCTAGCATGATATTTTACAAGCTTTGTGACCTTGGGAACGCCATTGGATCTCTCTACTGAAAAATCGACAAGGTGAACTAACACTTCTCTTTTCTAGATTAGTCACGTGAGTGGCTGACATAGCATCTGCCCATAGTAAGAGTTCTCTCTATGGTAACTTTTCACTTTTACACAAAGACAGGGTTTTAGTAACTTATAAAACAAAATAAAGGGCAATTAGTTTTGCATAAAAGTTTAGTTATACACCTGGAGTACTTAAATTTTTGATAACATATCCCATTCCTTAACAGAAGTTAACACCTTAACATGTGGTCATGGTAGGTACTTTGTGAAATCATCCTGGCCCAGGTGATTTGTTTGCCTCAAATTTCAGTACAATCTTAAGATGCATGCATGAAAGCATGGCACCTACTTATAATATGGCATTATCCCTTTTGTCCTGGACTCTTATTAGATGATATTCTGAGAAGTTCTGGGGGTGGGATGTATTTTAGGAAGGTCGCTGACATGTTAATACAGGTTGATAGAATTTGTAGAAAGTTTGAATTTCATTGGGGAGTGTTTGAAAGCATGCATTTTGGCTTACGGTCTTGAGGGAAAGCATTGGAAGCACCGTGATGGCTGGGGAAAGCATGGACATCACCTCTGCCACAGCAGGTTGACCGCAGCAACAGGAGAGAGCTGAACTCTACAAGGCTGGCTAGAACACCCCTAAAGCTGTCCCCAGCAACACATCTCCTCCAGTAACGGCTCCATCTACTAAGGATTAATTAATGAGCATAATCATAAACACTTGAGGCTTTTGGAGGACATTTTTGGAGCTCTTCAATCTATTGGCATTCTTGTTAAATTTTAGTACTTCAAATGAACTGAGAAGCATTATTTTTCTAAAAATATTTTTATTTATTTATTTGAAAGCAAGAGAGAGAAAAAAGCAGGGGGGAGGGGGGAGGGAGAGACAATAAGAGAGAGAGAGACAGAGAGAGAGAGAGAGAGAGAAAGAGAGAGACATGGGCATACCAAGGCCTCTAACCACTGCAAATGAACTCCAGATGCATGCGCCACCATGTGCATCAGGTTTTATATGGGTACTGGGGAATCAAATCTGGGTCCTTAGGCTTTGCAGGCATTCACCTTAACTGCTGAGCAGCCCGAGAAGCAAAATTTATTTGTGGATTTTCCTGGAATGAACTCCCATCTTTAGAGTTAAACTGCATAAAATAATAAGTAGGAAAATAATTATAAATGGCCAAAATTAGCATAGTTACAAATAGTTATCCTGATTGCTTTGAAAGCCTGAGAGTAGAGTGCCTTAAGAAGTTCATCTATCCTTAAACACTTAAACAAGCGGAGAAGGAAAGCAATGGCTTTTCCTTAATAAATATTGAAATGTTTAGGTCAGAGACACCTGTCTTTACAAGACTAATAGAAAAGGAGTCAACTGGCTTATAATTTCATTTATGTGAAAAACTTATTTCTTCTCAATGATGTAAATTAATTCTTGTAAGTGTTATAAAGCAACTGTTCTTTAGTTCTTAAATTTATTATGTACTTTATAATAAGAAAATGTATTTTTAGCACTGAATGGAAAGTTCAGGAATTGCCACAGATTACATTATATTGTTTTTTTTTCTAAAAAATGTTACAATGCTGCAATTTCAACCTTCCACCAAAAACAATAAAATAATTCTCATACCTGATTGAAACTCTTTATAATCAAGCAATATGCAGAATTAAAATAATAATTGACTCTGTTAGGAAATTTCACACCCCAGATTGCTTGTGCAGGTCATCAATATTTATAACTAAACTGTCCTTTGATGTGCATTAATAATGTACCTTTGAATTACAGAAAGAATAATTCATAAATATTCCGGAAAGGGGGAAGTAGCTATAATTAAATCACAGTAATTAGCATGGATATTGGTTAGTGATTTGCATGATGACAAATTCTTGCTGTACAGGTTGATAAGTTGACTTTTCCATGAGATTGAGGAGAAGGCTGAGGTTTAGCAAGTAGGTGAATATGTAGGAAAGTAATTCTCAAGAAAATAGCTTTACCTAAAACCTGTGAACTTGACACTGATAAATATAATCATACAAAATTATATAACCTCCTGTTAAACATTTAAATAATCAAGTTGTCTGTTGTAAAGTCCAGTGTTAATTTCTTCAGAGTTCTAAATATTAGGTTCACCAAGATTCACAGATGTTTTACTTCTTAAGTGAATTTAAAATGCAAAATTTGAAGCCATATAATGCCTCATTTATTGTGAAATTAAAATAATTTATTTTAATATTTAATCTTTAGAATATTTAGGACCCTTTTAATCTTTGGGCCAAGCAGTTTAGTCAGGTACAAATTTATTAATAATTTAATTTTTCTTCTGGATGTGCAAACCTTCGTGTGTGCTACGGTTATAGAACTACATTGACTCATGGGGCTCCATGGAAATGTATTATCAGCGTTAGGTTACAAATGTATGCTGAAATTTTGACCTGTAGGCATTAATTTTTGTCTGTTAGATATATACTTCTTCTTCTTTTTTTTTTGAGACAGGGTCTTGCCGTGTAGGTCAGGCTGGTCTCTAACTCCCCATCCTCCTGCCTCCTGAGGGCTAATACCCACACTGGTCAGGTGATCTATCCTGTCGCTTAACTGTTTCTTGGCTCAACTCTTCATCCCCCTCTCCCTGCTTCAGAGAACAGTCCTAGCATCTGTCCCAGTCACGGATCCTGATTCACTGGCTCTCCCTGCCCTCCTTTTCTGCACCCAATAGAGTCCTTTGTGCTACTTTAGTTTCTCTTGAAAGCATCAATTTTTTTTTTCCGTCATCCCTACCTCTGCTTTAGTCTGAGCCATCACAATCTCACAGTGTCTAGGCAATGGTCTTTCTTTTTTCGAATCCATTCTCCTCATGAGAGCTGGATACAACTTTCTAAACCACAATCCTGAACAGTGTTTTATCACAACTTTGAATATTTGTAATATACTGTGGGGAACTTAACTAATATTCTAGTCTTTGGTACCTTGGTCATTTTGTGTGTAATCAATATTCCATTCCAACTCAGCTGACATGCTCTCCTCTGCTCCAGTGGGTACTGCCTGCCTGGCTGGCAGGTTGCAGGATTCACTTCTGGTTTCAATTATTGATAACTTTCCTCCTCTCGCAATCTTCATAGCTCTTCCATACAGATCAATAAATGTGAAGCTAGGATCCACATATGAGAGAGAATGTGCAGTTATTTTTCTGAGTCACAGTTACCTGACTTAGTATAATTTTTCACATACATCCATTTTTTTCTGTGAGTATGCCCAATATCTTTGTTACCTGTTCGTCAGTTGATGGACATCTAGGCTCATTCCATTTTCTAGACGTGAGTGGAGTGACAATAACCATGTGCCGAATCTATAATCTATGTCCAGACATGGTGTTACTGGTCATATGGTGGATCTATTTTTAGGATTTCTAGAAAGCTCCACACTGATTTCCATAGTGGTTGCACCAGTTTGCACTCCCACCAACAGTGCATAAAGGTTCCTCTTTTCACAAACCCTCATCAATATTGTTCATTGTCATTTGTACTTTTGATGATAGTCATTCTAACTGGAATGAGAAGGAATATCAAAGTTGATTTTTAATATGGATTTCCATGACTGATGATGATGTTGACCATTTTAAAATGTCTAATTGGCCCTTGTATTTCTTCTTTGAGACAACTCTATTCCATTCTGTGGTCCACAGTTATTGGGTTATTTGATTATTTTATTGCTTAGTTTATTGAGTTCTTTCTATATTATAGATAATAACCTTCTGTCAGATGTTTAGCTGGTGAAGTTTTCTCCCTTTCTGAAGGTTGTCTGTTGAATCAGTTGATAGTTTCCATAGCTGTACTTTTTGTACATTCTAATTTTGTAAAATAACTTTTGC
>PVHP010018496.1:17522-33367 GCA_004024765.1 Zapus hudsonius | reverse complement strand
GCTTATGGGGTTATAAGCCAGCTTCCCCTTGCCAGTGTTTGGCACACCTTCCTGCCGCTGTTTGCAGTGCTGTGGCAGAGGTGATGTCCAGCCCTCTGCTCATGCCATCGTTTTCCCTGCCAGGATGGAGTCTCCCCTTGAGTCCGTAAGCCAAATAAACCCATTCCTCCACAAGCCGCTTTTGTTTGGGTTCTTTCTGGGCAGCAACTAGAAAGCTGACTGCAACACAGATCATTTATGGGAGTTACAATGCAGCAGGCACCAACTATGCCATCAGTGTTCCATGACTCTATAAAGCATGCTCAAATGTTATGTCCACTTTAGCATATGGCACAGAGGGGCTAACCTGCCCACGGACACCAAGTGGCCACTCAGACCTCTCTCACTAAAGGCCTCTGTTTCCTGATATTCTACTGTACTGCCACATAGAAACAGCGCCCTGTATCTCCAAATAACCCAGCCAGGCAGTAGAGCAATGGTTTTAACCAGAAGTATTGAATAATAATACATGCGTCTAAGCTGAGTGGCCACAGCCATTTGTATGTCTATGTTGAGGAATTTGAGTATTGGAAAACCAGCCTCTTGGGGCTGGGGAGATGGCTCAGTAGGTAAAGTGCTTGATGCATAAGTGTGAGGTCCCGAGTCTGAATCCTCAGCACCCATTAAAATGCTGGGCATAATGGCAGGCACCTGTATTCCTAGTCAGAGGAGGTAGACGGGAGGATTTCCAGGGCTTGCTGGCTCGATCTAGCCAGATCGGTGAATTCCAGGTCAGGGAGAGGCTGACCCTATCTCATAAAAATACGATGAGAGTGACTGACAGTTACCCTACATGGACCTCTGGCCTCCACATGCATATGTATCCATGCACGTCTACACACATATGTGCCTACATGCATGCATATACACTCACACACACACCCATCCCCTGAGTACGAAACCACACGAAAGCCTTCCCCATCTGGATACCAAGCAAGTCTCCTCTGTGATGACCATCTTGGGGTTCTCTGGATGCTTCAGGCAGTGCTGAGGCTGTGAGTGTCCAGGCAGGCACCACAGTATGACCAGCCAGTGTGTTCGTGTCCTGGCGTGCCTGCATGGCTCCTGTGAGAGAGAAGGAACCCAACCGAAGGCAAGGGGGTATCTACATACCCATCAGAAATGTTTACAACCAGCCCCCAGTTTCCACCACTCCTGCTCTGACCATCCGTCCACCAGCCAGCCTGGGAGCCATCGATATTTCTCTTTTTGGGAACTTGTCAGTGTCTTCCAGTTAATGGTATTCATCAGTGAGCTGTCCTGATCGGTGCACGAGCGCCATCTAGTGTGAGTGGCGGTAACTCCAGGTTGCAGTGAGCAACCCCCTTTTTCAGGCTTCCAGAACAATCCATGTAGAGAAGGTAGGAAAGGCCATGACCATGACCGTACCTAGCAAACAAGGTAGCTGGTTTTGGTTTTTGAAGACTTTTTCATGTAAGGTTCAAAAAGAGGCTAAATCCTATTTCGACTGTCTTGAGATTTATCATCTGGGCCCCAATTGCTAACAATCCCAGAATGTTATAAAGGTTCATCTGGAGATAAAGAGAGGTTGCTCCCCAAATGGTCCCTGCCACCAAAATACACCGTATCCCCTAGGACAAAGGACATTGCTCTGAGCTTCGGTCTTCTCAAAGGTCCTCCACATTCTCAGTGAGGATTGTGGGTAACAGGATACAAGCCTTTGTAGGAGAGCTGTTTCCAGGATATGGCACTATTCTGCATGCCGGCTCTTATTTTATGTATGTATGTATGTATGTATGTATGTATGTACTGTGTGTGTAGAGTACATGTGTACTGTGTGTGTGAGAGAGATGTGTGGGGTGTGTTCACGTGTGGGGTGTGTTCATGTGTGTGCACATCAGATGGAGGCCAGGAAGGAACATCTCTCCTCACTCACCTGCCTATTGCATGAGACACGTCTGTCTTTCAAGCCGGAGTATGTCCATCATGGAGGCCCAGCAATCCTCCAGGCCCCTCTCCTCGGTTCCAGTGGTTTACAGAGGAGTGTGGACATGCCCAGCTTGGAGGCCTCCAGTCTCAGTGGCTCGTCTTCCCAGCCACTCCTGGTGGCTGCCACTTTGTTTCAAGTAAGCGAATGAAGGTCCATCACCTCGAGGCTCTGTGGAGGCGACACTAAGTGTTCTCACGCTACCCAGCTTCCCTCTGTCCCCAGCCAGCTGATCCCTGGCAAAGCTGTTGTGGGCAAGGTTGTTGGTGTGTGGAAAGATGCAGATTCATGGGCAAGCACTCCCTGCCTGGAACATGGGCTCATGTGTGTGAGGGGTTAGTATGTCTGTGGAGATGTGTGTACCCCATGCACGCGTGCGCAGAGGCCAGGGGAGACAAGATGTCCTCCTCTCCATGTTTCCTTGAGATGGAGTCTCTCACTGAGCCTGATCAGGGAGTCCCAGTGACTCTCCAGTCCCCTCCCCACACAGGACTGGGATTACGACATGCATGGCTTCTGTGGGTGCTGGGAAGCCCAGCCCTGAGTGAATGGGGCCCTCTCAGACCCTCATATTTGCGTGCCAAGTGCTATTCATGGTTGAGCCATCTCGCCAACCCCTGGTTGAGCGTGTCTCTAAGTGTGTGTGTGCACACGTGTGAAGGCCAAAGGACAATCCTGGGTGGTACCTGCAGGAATTCCATCTGGTCTGGAGCTCACCAATTAGGCTTGACTGGCTAGCCAGTGAGCCCCGGGGATCTTCCTGCCTCTGCCTCCCCTTGGCCATAAAAGAGGGGCACCCTTTGAATTAATTCAGTGCTTGAGATTTCTTCAAAATTTCCGAGTCACAGGATCTTGGGTGCAAAGAGGTCCAGCAATGGTCTTCTCCAAACCTGTGCTAAATTGAAACATCTCCTCTGGGCAGCAGCCTATTTAGACTGTCCCTCTGTCACCACTCGGCCTGGGTAGTCTTCGTGTCCATCCAGCCCGTCCCACCAGTCACCACACATTTATGGTGCATTTACACCGCTCTGCAAAGAAAAAGCGTGTAACACTAAAGAGGCCGTTCCGTGGTGGGGTGTTTGATGTCTACATTGGCAAAGGTCTCTTAACCCCACAAGGCACGATGTCAACCTTGAGGGATGATGGGATAGCCAGATGCTCAAGTGACAGGCACTGAGAATTTGCCTCAAGGCTTTCTTTAGGGGAAAAATCAAAAGAAATGAAAGAGACGCTTTGCAGGGTCTCTGTTCTATGTCTTTGTTTCTTGAGCTCATAATTAACCATTTTGGTCGAATGCAATCCAAGCTTAACAGTTTAAGCAGTGCGTGCTTCAGAGGAAATGCGACAGGACACAGTTTGTAGATGTCTGATCACGCTTTTCAAAAAGCCCACAGTGCGGGGATTTAGAAAATCTCGACGATGCAGTTCTGCAAATCCCCAGCAGGGGGCCGTGGGAATATCTGCCTTGGAACTGAAAAGAATTTTTAAAGGACTGTTTAAATGTGCGTCTTTTTAAATTTTTCATTTTACAACATTCAGCATCCTCCTTTCATTGCCCCCAAGTAGATAAATCCATGGTGACTTCCAGGCAACATCAGGAACTGTTTGTCTCTTGGTTACAGATTGGACACCCACTGGTCAGTCAGTTGGGTAGAGATGCCTGGACTGAGGGGACAGCCTTCCTTGTGGTCCTTGAACAGTAGTTAGAAACAAGTGGCCAGAGGAGGAGAGGAACCTATGTTGGGTGTCAGAGCTCCAGCACAGTCCCCTCAAAACAAGTGCTTTGAATTCGGTGAGGAAAATGGAAAAATCTTTTATTTTCTCTACTCCAACTTTGTATTTTGAAAGATTTCAGATCTTAAGAAAAGGATGCAAGAACAGTTCACCCAGATTAAGCTAGCATCTAGCCACATTTTGCTCTCCCTCTATTCTCTCTCTTTCTGTCTCTCTCTCCACCCTCCTATTTGTTCTGCATATTAATTTTATCAACACTCCCCCCCTTTAGTGAAAGTCTTGCTCTAGCCCAGGCTAACTTGGAATTCACTATGTAGTCTCAGGCTCGCTTTGAACTCATGGTGATCCTTCTACCTCGGCCTCCCTAGTGCTGGGATTAAAGGCGTGTGCCACCATGCCCTGCTCAACACTTCTTAATTTCAATGGTCTGTCCTCAAACTGGTCCTGGTCAGGGAGGTCAGATGTGTGAAGCATCTCTTAGGAACGAGAGGGATTATGGGGAACAGAGAAAACGGAGCGGTGTAGTGAGTGATGCCTGCCAGACTCACTAATGCTACCACCACAGGCCTGTGTGGAAGATGAAGAAAGAAGGGGATTTCTTTTTTGTTAATTAATTAATTTGTTTGTTTGTTTAAGAGAGGGAGAGAGAAAGTAGACAGAGTATAAGTGTGCCAGGGTTTCCTGCCACTTGCAAATGAACTCCAGACACATGTGCCACCTTGTGCATCTGGCTTTATGTGGGTCCTGGGGAATCGAACCCAGGCTGAGAGGCTTTGCAAGCAAGCTCCTTTATTTATTTATTTATTTATTTTTGGTTTTTCGAAGTAGGGTCTTGCTCTAGTCCAGGCTGACCTGGAATTCACTATGGAGTCTCAGGCTGGCCTTGAAATCACGGCGATCCTCCTACCTCTGCCTCCCATGTGCTGGGATTAAAGGTGTGCACCACCACGCAAGAGGCTTTAACCACTGATCCATCTCTCCAGCCCCAAGAAAGGGATTTCTAAGCAGAGGGAAGCTGCAAAGAGTCACGTGTACGAATTTCCTGCACCGCTTCTTCACCTTGGCCTTCATTTCCCCGCCTCTCCCTCCCAGCATTAAGGGTAAGTAGCTTATTCTGTGTGTCTACACACATCTGTCTCCAGATGTTATTTATAATTCTTAGAGATGTCATAAGGAGGAATCATCCTGACAGCTTAAATTTTCCCCGGCTCTTGTCCCTTCACCCAGGACCCCAGCTTACTTATTTCATATTGGTCCATTTAGCGTGTATCATCAGCCCTCAAGAAACACAAATTCACAGGTTTCTTTTAGAGCAGCTTTGTAAGTATGTGTAATTTCATCAGTCACCAGTAGATGTCACTATCACCCAAGTCCTATTTTAAATCCTATTAAACCTTCCTCAACCACCCTCATAAGGAGCTCAGAAAAGCTGCTGTCTTAAAGTACCAGGGTCTCGCCTTGATTTGATATTGGGTAATCATCTATAAAAGCTTAAACAGAGCACTAAGACACAATTTCCATTAAAAACATATTAATGACCCAAGCCTCAGTCTGAGAGGATAGAAATATCTATTAAAAAGAAGAGTATATGAGATGTGCCAACACTACCACATCTGCCCGGGCCCAAGAGAAAGCACAGAGGAAGTGGTGCCATGAACACTGCTCTTATTGCCAGCCTGACAGCCAGCTCCAGGGCAATGGTGACCAACACGGTGATCAATCAAAACCCATTAAAGCCGAAATCCAGAGGCTATAGAGAACCCACCACTAAATCAGACTGCCAACAGGGCTGCCTGGCTCAGGGAATAATACAACATAAATTTGCTTAAAAATGTCTCATGTTCATGTGTGTGACCCACATGTGTGTGACAGAGACAGAGATAGAGATTGGGTGTGCTGCAAAAGAACTCCAGATGCATGCGCCACTTTGTGCATCTGGCTTTATGTGGGTACTGGAGAATTAAACCCGATCCGTCAGGCTTTGCAAGCAAGCACCTGAACTGCTGAGCCATCTCTCCAGCCCTCCTCCATCTCTTTTGGAGACAGACGCAGAACTCACCAGTTAGACCAGACTGACTGGCCAGGGAGTTCCAGGGGTCCTCTTGGCTCTACCTCCCCAGTGCTGGGATTATAGGTGCACACCACCATGCCCAGTGTTTTACATGGGCTCTGGAGACGGAACTCAGGTCCCTAGGGTTGCACGGCAGGCACTTAACACACTGAGACATCTCTCGGGCCTCCAAAATATCCGTATTAATAAAGAAACTATCAAACTGATTGTTTCCTGTTGGGGTATGGGCAAGACGGGGATGGCAAAAATCATACTTTGGGTATGACATAAATGATAATTTCAAACTTCAAATAAATAACTGCATCGTGTGCATGTGTCCTCTGGCACCCATTTCCATTAGATGCATAAGAGCCTCTAATATTTCATGTCATTCCTTGGGGAGGATTATCTACTGAGGTGACCAGGTATTCAAGGAGCATTATATAGCTGTCCAGTGCCTGTCCCAGGACAGATGGTTCTCAGACACAGCCAGCCTCTGCGCAACTTCGGGGCAGGGGACGGTTGAATGGTGTCTTCTCTGCTGAGGCCTCCGCTAATCCCTTAGGGGTGTCAGTCACCACCCCTGCAGATTCAGATAGAACACTTGGACTGAAGAGAGGGCTCAGCAGTTAAGATGCTTGCTTGCAAAGCTTAACGACCCCGGGTTCCAATCCCCAGTACCCACATGAAGCCAGATGCAGGGTAACGCATTTGAAGGCTGGAGGCTCTGGTGCCCACTCTCTCTGTCTCTTTGTCTCTGTCTCTCTCTGCATGCAAATAAATAAATAAAATATATCTATATATTTTTAAAAAAGATAGCAGCTCCCTTCCAGGGGGAATGTCACCCTTTCTTGAGAAAGCCAGGGGAAAGGGATTCTGAATCTTTCTCTCTCAATGTCGCTCTGGCAGCGAGGGGTGACCAAGAGCAGATTCAAAGCTCGGGACATCCTTTCCAGATCTTACCGGAGCAAACTTGGTTTTGTTTGCTTTGATACTAGACCCAAAAGTCTATTCCTGACTCATTATATCATCCTGTTTCCAAGGGAGTCTTTTCAGGCCTTATGACTTAATATAACTTAATAAAGCCTTTCACATCAAAGTCAGTCTTTTGGAATATGTGTGGGCTCCTTGGAGCTAAGAATGGCGCCATCACGAGACCACAATAACCATGGGCAGACAGCAGGAGCAAACACAAAACAGTCTCTTTGACATCTGTCACCCCTGGGTGCCTCCTGTGTGCTGGGGTCCTGAGCTATACTTCCTCATCACCCACCTCACCCCTGGGAGCTACAGATCAACACTGCCTGCCCTTGTCATCTGGAAGTCCTCCTCAGACACCTCCTTCTAAGGCTCCATTTCGTGTGGCCTCACACTGTCGTGTGCTATTTCTGTACCCTCCCTGAAAACTACAGTGTTCACCGAAATGTGTAATTCTTTTGCTAGTTAACTGAGTTACTTCTCTCTCTCTCTCTCTCCTCTCTCTCTCTCTGCTATATTTTATGTTCAAAATGGGCAGGAGCTGTATTCATTTTTTCCATTTTTTTTAAGTGCCAATGCCTAACCCGGTGTGTGGTAGGGGAGCTGTTATTGGTTGAATAATACCTTGCTGTGAGTTTGAGGCCAGCCTGAGACTACATAGTGAATTCCAGGTCAGCCTGGGCTACAGTGAGACCCTACCTCAAAAAACCACAAAAAACAAAAACAGAAAAAGTTTGGGTAGTACTTAGGGTAATGAAGAATTACATCTAATAGCAGGTAGGCAAGGATTTAGGTAGGTAACCAAGTTCAAGGGCAGCTGCATCTTGGTACCCATGCCTCCTAACCGTCAGGATGCTCCTCTGTGCTGGAATGTCCTAAAGTGCCACTCGGTTAGAACCAGGCAGGGCGCTTCCCACACGTGTACATTACGAATGGCTTACAGCCTCTAAAACCCCTGGCTTTATTATGTCACATGCATTGTGGCCATCCCTCCCCTGTTTGTGCTTTCTAGAATAGCATGGAAAGAAACTCCCTAAAAGGGGGTGGGGGACCCTGTCCACCATGATTTGGGAAAGGATATCACCTTTTAACCCAGGAATATGCCACCCACCTCATAAATATTTATAAAACCTTCTTTAAAATTCACAACACAGAAAACCATCGGACTCTTCCCCACCTTGGAGCGGTCTGCTGGAGCAGTCTCTAGGGTGCGTGCTTAGCTCTGCTAAATAAACTTCTGGGTAAACTGTCTATGTCTCTTGACTGGATTCTTTCCTTCAAGAAGGCAGAAGCCTGCCACAGCTTCTGGCTCTTCTTTATATATATATATGATCTGGGATCGAACTTGGGCTCTCCAGCTTCAACAATAAGTTGCTCTATCTGCTGAGCCATCTCTTCAGCCTTGATAAACTTCATAATCACCAGTGCAAAATACTTATAGAACAATTTGCCCGAGGTGGCAATGAGTAGTCCCCAGTGGGTCACATGAATTCAGCATTCAAGTAACCTGAAAGCTCTCCTCCCTAGTTCAAGGCTGAATCTGGCCGATGCAATTCTTCTCGTGACTTTATCAAGTGCCAACCTAGCTCTCGCAAAGTCCACAAAATAAAGCCATAAACAGAAGGTGGGGCTGGACGTCGATGGATAGAGACAGCAAGGTCCGCGCTCACAGGTTCACGCACCCATGATGCCATCCCTCCCCAGTCAACACAGGGGTCAGAGTTTATCTCTGAACATGTGGAAACAGTTACTTTGCAATAACTTACTGAAGAAATAGGAAATGGTCTGCGATGTGTTCCGATGGAAACTAAGAAGTGGGTGTCCCAGCACAGGCTCCCTTGGCCGATGGAGAAGCTGCCAGAAGTGTGTGCATGAGGGAAGGATGGGAGGTGCCAGGGGGGTTCTTCCCCTCAGCAGAAGACACTCTGGGAATATGTGTGCTGAGATCTTCCATCATCTGCACGTAGCTCAAAAGAGCTATTCACAAGATATTCACAGTGAGCAACAAAAAAACCAAGATGAGGAGACCGTTACCAAGAGGGTTTGCTCATCTTCAAGAACATGGGCTCTGAGGGTTTGTCTCTACACCTTACCTCCCTAACTGAGAAACCTGCACCAGGTTCAACAGTAAGTTCATTGGTTGAAATCCAATATGCTGACTCACAGTACTTTAATTCCCTCCCACATTTATTTTAAGCATCTATTTGGATGGCACACATTTTGCTAAGCAAAGATTGGGCGCAGAATGGCACTGTAGGCTATCCAGGCAAGTGTGCACAGAGGCAGAATCCTGCTGGGCCCCAGCCTGGAGCTGGAGACCTGGCTTCATTCCCTGGGCACTGGGGAGCTAGAGAGGGGCCTTAGGTAACAGAGACTGGGGCTGGGGAGATGGCTCAGTGGTTAAAGGCACTAGCTTGCAAAGCCTGATGGTCCAGGTTCAATTCCCCAGTACTTGTGTAAAGCCAGGTGCACAGAGTCATATGAGCCAGGAGTTCATTAACAGTGGCTAGAGGCCCTGGTGCACCTGCTGACCCCCTCCACACCCGCTCTGTCTCTGTCTCTCTGTCTGCTTTGCAAGTAAATAAATAAAAAATATATTTTAAAAGAGAGGCACGTCTGGATTTGTGTGTTGAAAACAGTCATTTCTAAAGACAACATGAGAAAAATCAACTTAGAAGAGGGGAGAATACATGTTTATGTTCCTTTCACCCCTGCCCCACTCACACTGATTAGGTCTCCCCTGAAAAGCCAATATGAATTATAAACACCTGTTTAGGGGCAGGGGAGACTGCTGAGTGTTTAAGGTGTGTGTATGCAAAGCCTGCCGGCCCAGGTTCAATTCCCCAGGCATTTACAGTGGCAAGATACCCTGCCTCCTCAACATGTGCAAATAAATTAAAAAAAAAAAACACTCTAGGGCTGGAAAAGCTCAGGATTTATTTCTCTTAATTCTTTATTCAACATGACCCTGTTCTTTCAACCACCTGCTCTGCTGTCTAAATCTGAAGCTTCATCGAAATATTATTAAAGCATGAGCAAAAGTAGGAATATCTACATGCCGAATGTAATTCAACCTGTTTCTAAAGCAGAGTTTAAGGCTGAGACAAATAAGCAATGAGCCACAGCACCGTGGGGATGTTTGAGCATTGGAGTTATGGCCGAGCTGTCTGCTGAGGAGTCCAAATGCTTCTTCATTCCCATAAACAGCAGCCATGAGCAGGCAGAGCCAGAGTCCTCTATGAAGACCAGTTCCCAGTGATGTGGAGAGGGAGGAGGCCGGTGGTAGCAAGCAGTCTCTCCGTGGTCTCCATTCCTTCTCTCACGGTGGGAAGGACAGAACCACACTGACCCTTTTGCTGGGGTTGAATATGAAAGGTCCTCCACAGGCTCATGAGTCTGAACATGAGCTGGCAGAGCTGTGGAAGGTTGTAGAACCTTTGGGAGGTGGAGTTGGCAGAAGGAAGTGGGTCACTAGAGGTGGGACTTAAGGTTGTAGAGCTTGGATTCACTTCCTGTTCACTCTCTGCTTCCTGACTGTGGCTGCCATGTGAACAGCTGCTCCTACTGCCACCACCATGTCCCCTCAAACGGAATGTCAAAACCCCTCCTTTCCTATGATGCTTATAGCATGTATTTTGCTGCAGCAATGAGTAAAGTAACTGATACGCCCTTCACGACCTCTCTATGCACAGTTGTGAACATGGAGCCAACATGTGAGATCCTTCAGTCCATGTCAAGAAAGGGACTGTCACCCAGCACAGAGAGAGAGACACCCATTTCCTCCAGTGGCCCAGTCTCCACAATGCTATTCATAAGATGCCAGCATCCTTCTGGCCCCTTCCAACTCCCCCAACAAGCATGGACTCCACCTGATACTAAGCTTATGCCAGGTGCACCTGGGCTCTTCACTTGCCTTGGGATAGGACAGCATACATCTCTCTCCCCTGGTGTCTTGGTGAGTGTGGTAGCTCGAATGCATGTCCCCCATAGACTCAGTTATTTTATTAAAACTTGTAGCTTGGATCTCCAGCCACCTAGCTGAAGGAGGTGTCACTGGGAGGTGGATCCTGGGGTCTATCCCTATGGCGTGTTTGGGGGTGGCTCTGATTTCCAGCCCAAAGGTGTGAGAGAGGTTTGAGCTCTGCCTGGGTCCCTGCTATCTGCTGACAGTAAGTGTTTGCTGCTTTTGGTGTTTGCTGGCTGTTTGGCTGTTTCTCTTTGTTGGATGTATGGAAGCAGCTTCTTCTGTCACAAATGGAACTTCACCTGAATCTGCAAACCTGAAATAAAGCCCTTCCTCCCATAAGCCATGCCTGGTATGGATGTTCATTCCAGTAACACAAAGCTGATGACAATAGTAGGTTTACCTCAGCCCTCAGTTATGGCTTGTCACCTTCCATTCCAGGGTCTAGCTACCCAGCCCAGGCTAACCTTAAACTTGCAACCTTCCTGCCTCAGCCACTGATGTTCTGGAGTTACAGAGGTACACCATCACACCCAAATTTCCACTGACTTTCCTTGGAGATCTGGTCATTCCTTCTTATGTCACACAGCCAAGGGAGCTCCATGGGATGATGACAGAGGCAGATTCACGTGTCCCAAAGAAGGCTACACATAACTTTCTCAACCAAGAGTCAGGGAGGTGGAGACATCCACTTGAATTCTAGGCTTGTAATCAAATATGCAGAAAGAACTTGATCCTTTGGGGGGAAAGGCAATGTCAACAGAACTCAATCTGGAAAGCAAACATCCTTCTGATTATTTAAACTGAAGTTTTAAAGAATAGGGTCATCAGCCAGCCGTTCCAACAACTTTAGTGAGGGAATGTGAGGCCAATGTAGGGAACAAATCCAAAATGGAAATGGATCAAAGTAGTCCTGGTGACGTCAGATTCCTGATAAGATACATCCTGGATAATCTTGAGCTCAGCCCTTCAGCAACGATTATCTGCATATTGGGCTGTGTACATTCACGGTGGTTTTCATCAATTAGTAAGAACCCAAACCTGCACCGTTATCTTACCAGAAGAAGCCCAGAGACTGTAGTACTAACACGCTGTCCCCCATTGGGGGAAAAAATAATCACATTTCATCTTCCCCCCAATCATCTCACCACCCCATATTGACATGCCTGGCCCTTGGCTAAGTACATTTAAAAAAAAAAACTTTTTATTGACAGCTTCCATAAGTATAGACAAGAAACCACAATAATCCCCTCCAACATTCCCATTCTCCCCCTCGCACACCTTCCCTCCATTGAATCCTTCCTTCTTTCTAATTCGTCTCTTGTCTATTTTGATGTCATCATCTTTTCTTCCTACTATGAAGGTCTGTGTCAAGCACTGTGAGGTAATGAATGTTAAGGGCCATTTTTGTGTCTGGAAGATTGCATTGTAGGCACCTTCCTTTGTCTCTTACATTCTTTCAGCCACCTCTTCTACAATGGACCCTGAGCCTCAGAGGGTGCTAAGTACATTTTAAAATATTTGTTCATTTATTTATTGGCACCTGCAGCAGGGGCACTGCAGGGTCTCTAGCCACTCTGACTGAACACCAGATGCTTATACCACTTTCTGTGTCAGGCTTACATGGATGGCTGGGGAACTGAACCCCAACCAGCAGGCTTTGCAGGCAAGTGCCTTTAACTGCTAAGCCATCATCCTGGCTCTGTGAAGTACATTTTAGTCAAAATAAAAAATGCCTTAATCATGCTACCCAGTGTGTGAACTAGAAACCAGCAACAACAGCACCCACAGGAGTGTGGGAGAAAAGTCCTTCTCCAGAACTACCCAACCAGCATCTGAGACCCTGTCTTGAAAGATAATATGAATCTCAGAAATGCACAACCTGTTACACACACACACACACACACACACACACAGCAAAAGAGGCAAATATTTTTGCATAGAAAACTCATATATAGAAAATGGATGTATATGGACACAGACTGAGACAATATGATGAATACCAGCATGCTTACGAGTGCCAGGCCCTGTTATCAAGGTCATGATCTTCACCACAGCATGGGAGGGAGGAGTCTTCCTCCTCATGCCGAGAAAAGCATAGAGGGCTTAAGAGACTTCTGCAAGGTCACACAGAGAATCATGAGACAAAGATGAGATCTGAACCTGGCAGACTGACTTCAGGGGATCTGCTTCTCATGACTGAATCACCCTGCCTCTTCCAGAAATGACAGTCTACTCGAGGCTTGAGAGGAAAGGCTACATGGCAATAAGACCCAGCATTTTAGGGACAGTGACATTTAAGAGCAGAGAGTATTGTGATGAGAACAAAAGTACTCCAACAGAACTCCTTTGGGAATGAGCCGAGGAGGCCAAAGCTAAGAGAGAAAGAGGGAAAGGGAGAAAGAGAGAGAGAGAGAGAGAGAGAGAGAGAGAGAGAGAGAGCAGGAGAGGGGGAGAGAAAGCCAGAATATATGGATATGAAAACGAATGAGGAAAAGCATCGGAAGTTCCAGGGGAGTGGACCTTGGGAGGCTCCAGAATCTCCCATCATGCTTCCCTGAGCCACACCCTCCTCCAGGACCCGGCTGTTCCAAAGTCATTTCATACACATCAGATATCAAGGGAGAGCATCTGTCTCCTCATCAACCTTCCTCATTCCCCGTCTGAGAGGATCCTCTCTGTCTTGTCAAGTTATTACGTATCTTCTTTAAAAGCTTCTCAACAAATAGTGCTGGCAGACCCTCTGCAGGTGAACATGATAAATACAGTTTAAGAAATTGAAAAAAAAAGTTAAAAAAAGAACTGGGCACGGTGGTGCACGTCTTTAATCCCAGCACTCTGGAGGCAGAGGTAGGAGGATCACTGTGAGTTCAAGGCTACCCTAAGACTACAGAGTGAATTCCAGGTCAGCCTGGGCTAGAGTGAGACCCTACCTCAAAAAAAAAAAAAAAAAGAAATTGAGAAGATGGTGATTTTTGTGATAGTAATTGGGACCAAATTCTACAGAAAAGCAAAAACAAATTTCATATTTAAGAGGGCTTTTCTGTTTTTTTTGGGGGGGAGGTTGTTGTTTTTTAAAGACACTACAACTTTCTAAATGAATATCTAGCACTTAAAATAAAAAAAAGTGATGGGGTAGCCGGGCATGGTGGCGCACGCCTTTAATCCCAGCACTCGGGAGGTAGAGGTAGGAGGATCACCACGAGTTCAAGGCCAGCCTGAGACTACACAGTGAATTCCAGGTCAGCCTGGACTAGAGAGAGACCCTGCCTCGAAAAACCAAAAAAAAAAAAAAAAAAAGTGATGGAGAGCTGGGGAGATGTCTCAGTGGTTAAGGCGCTTACCTGCAATGCCCAAGGACCAGGGTTTGATTCCCCAGTACCCACATAAGCCAGGTGCACAAGGTGGTGCATGCATCTGGAGTTCATTTGCAGCGGCTGGAGGACCTAATACAGCCATTCTCTCTCTTTCTCTCTCTCTGTCTGTCTCCCCCTCTCTCTCTTTCCTTGCAAATAAATAAAATATTTTTTTAAAGTGCTGGAGGAGGGGAGGTTGCAGGTATAAATTGCACTTCATTAACTCAGATATTAAACATGCATCAATTTACATTCAAAGTATAACAGGAACTTGCAGAGGTTTCTTGATGAGAGACAATCTTGCTGGCGACTGAGCACCAATTAAAATCATTAAAGTCCAACTGTAAGCCTGTCCCCCAGAGTGACCTGCCTGTTAGGTCAGCTCTATGGATGCATTTCTAGATGGAAGGAGGCTAGAAGGCCATGCCCAGATAAACATGGCTGGGGAACCCAGGCTGTCACATCTAAGATGTCTATTTTTAACCAGTGTTCTCTGTCTATGCTGAGCATGCCCCAGAATGCCAGGTGGGGAGGTTTGGGAACAGACTTCAGAAGCCCAAGGAGGTGGAAAGCTTCCTGTTTAAAGTCCAACTTCTAATTTCAAAGGCACTCAACCACTTTCCTTTGCCAACCTGCCTCACCTGGGGGAGGCTATTCCCTTAAAATACCACCTGAGCAATGGCGTCTCCCATTTCTGGACTGAGCCAGCTCTGTCCCATCCTCAGATATGGAGAAGGAGCCTGAGACCTCACCAGGAAAGATTCTGGTGGCCTTTGTGAAGCCTCAGTCACCTGATGACTGATGTGCCAGGGTGTGACAGGGCAGGTCCCAAAGACCAACACAGAGTGGACTGGACAAGCCTTGCGTCTCAGCTCTGTGGTTGGGGTCGGTGACAACTCAGTCCCTGAAACATCAGCAGTCACAGGTTAAACACCCCAAATCCCGGTCCAGTGGGGTCTTACCTTGCACTGTCCAGACACGCAGATGGCTGTGCCATTCTGATCACAGGGGGTGCCATCGATGACCTTCTCGGCTTGCCGTACATAGAAGCGGTAGCCCGTTGCCTGGCAGTTCAACTCACACTTACGACTGCCCTTTACTACCAAAGGAAAAAAGGAACAAGAAAAAGATAAGCTACAAATAATGTCATCTCTATAGACTCAATCAGCACCTTTCCCCCTATATTTATTTATGAAGATGATATTCATGTAACATAAAACCAATTTTTTAAGCCAAAGTACACACTTCAGTGGGTTTAGTATATTCATGATTGTACAACCATTATCACTGTCAAATTCCAGAACATTCTTTAACATTTTTAAAATAAAATATTTATATTTATTATATATATGTATATAAAATATTTATATTTACTTGATTTTGAAAGGTAGGGGCTCGCTCTAGCCCAGGCTGACCTGGAATTCATTATATAGTCTCAGGGTGGCCTTGAACTCACAGCAATGCTCCTACCTCTGCCTCCTGAGTGCTGGGATTAAAGGCATGTGCCACCACACCTGGCTAAAATATTTTTTAAGTGATGGGGGAGGAGAGGTTGCAGGTATAAATTGCACTTCATTAACTCAGATATTAAACATCAGCAATTTACATTCAAAGTATAATAGGAACGTGAAGATGTTTCTTGATAAGTGACAAGCTTGCTTGCCTGTCCTCAGAATGACCTGCCTGTTAGGTCAGGTCCATGGACCCCAAAATAAAGCTTATGTCTACTAACTGCCTCTCCAACATCTCCTTCCCTCTAGATCTTGAGAGCCACCA
>PVHP010018496.1:0-17422 GCA_004024765.1 Zapus hudsonius | reverse complement strand
TAAAGGAACACAAGAATGTTGCTGTCTAATTCACTTCATATCCCCGGCACCCAGCACAGACTTTTGTGCATAGCAAATGCTCAATATATCCTGGAGGAATAAAAGAAGGGATGGGCAGATGAATATTCACCCTTTATAAGGGCTAATCTTCATTGTCAACTTAACCAGATTGAGAACTGCCTAGGGGGCTTTGGGCATATTTCTGAGGCCATTTTCAGAACAACACAACTGAGGAGGGAGGACCCACCCTGAATGTTGGGAGCACCAATTCGTGAGCTGGGGTCTTGACTAAATAAAAAAGAAGAAAGGAGGGGCCGGAGAGATGGCTCAGCAGTTAAGGCACTTGCTTGCAAAGCCTGACAACCCAGGTTTCATTCCCCAGTACCCACATAAAGCCTCAATACAACTAAATAAATGAAGAAAGAACGAAAAAAGAAAGGAGAAAGGAGAAAGCGGGCTGAGCGCTAGCCTCCCTCAGCCTCCTGACTGGGGACACAATGTGAACACAGAGACCTCCATACCTTTCCTACCATAGACTGTACCCCCAAAATGTAAACCACAATGAACCCCTTCTTCAATTTATTAGGCGTTTTGTTCCTTTTGTGGCAGCACTGAGAAAAAGCACTAATATACTCATCATCGGTCTTTTTCTTCCCCTTTGGGCTAAAGCGTATTTCCAACTTCTGCATCATTATCTGTGTTTTTGTCATTAAATTCCATGCTTAATAAATGCTCTGGATTGATATGAGGAGTAATCTAGTGTCTTCCAAAATAAGAAAGAGGAAAAGTAATTCAGGCAAAGTAGATTTTCATATCGCAAAGAAAGAGATGAGCCAAGTACACACTGATTCCTTTCGCTGTCTTTGGAGGCGACGCTAATGGAGTGTCGAGCCTTGCCTTTGTCTACAAATCAGATGGCTGAGTTGGGTAATGCTGGCTTTTCCCCATGCAACACAATACATCATACTGTCCCTAGTGTGGCTGCCTGACGGTCACAGCAATGAACTTCCTTCCACTCCAAAGCCACTGAAAATACCGACAGGAGATAAAACGTAGCCTCTGAGATAACGTGGTTCAGGGAAGATCAGTCCTCTCTTTGCTCTAGTATAAAAGTCAAGAGATAGATCTGCTTTCCTACCTCACCCCAGCAAAAACTGGGGGTAAGGGGGTAGCTCCCACAAAATACCAAAATGAAAGTACCATTTGGAATTATCTCAGACCAAATTGTTTTTGTTGATTTAAAAAAATCTGGCAGGGGCAGGAGGGTGGTTGGGGAGATAACTCAGTCAGGAAAGTACTTTGCTTTGCAACTATGAGAGCCTGAATTCAGTCCCCAGGACCCGGGTAAAAATGCCAGGCATGGTGGCACACACGTATAATCTCAGATGTGGGGAGGTAGAGACAGGAGGATCTCTGGAGTTGACTGGTCGGTCAGTCAAGCATAATTGGCAAGTTCTAAACCAATGAGAGACAGTGTTTCAAAAAAAAAAAGCAAAAACAAAAAAGAAAAAGGTGTAGCCAGGCATGGTGGTGCACACCTTTAATCCCAGCACTTGGGAAACAGAGGTAGGAGGATCGCCGTGAGTTTGAGGCCAGCCTGAGACTACAGAGTGAATTCCAGGTTAGCCTGGGCTAGAGGGAGACTTTGGGAGTGGGGAGAGGGAGTGGATGGCATTCCTAAGGAAAGAAACCCAAGGTAGTTTCCTGGCCTCTCCACACATGAACACATTCAAAACTGATACAGAACAACTTGTCATCTGTGAAGCCCTGGGTTTCATCTCCAACACTGTAAAAAAGTAAAGAAATGACAAGTTACAGCAAAACACATCTCTTACAACTGGCTTTCTTACTTTATCCCTCTCTTCTGGCCCCTTGCTCTCGTATGTGTTCGCTGGGACTGTCTGCATCCACCGCATTGAAGTAATAAATGTGTCTGTGACAGGCACTTGACATGGGCGGGACTTTGGGCTCTCACCTCTCTTGGCCTCTTCCCAGCAACTTCTCTCCTTTGGGATACTATCTTTTATGGCCACAATATTATTTTTTTTATCATTCACAACCACAATACAAAAGAACATTCTGAGAGGAACAAAGGAAGTGTGGAACATGAAGTCAACTATGGCAGAATCTCCAAATGGCCCAGTGGAAATGACACCTGGACAGGACTCCAACCACCTCTTGTTCTCTTCAGCCACCCGGCCAGGTCCTTGCCTGGCTGATGTGGGCCATGTTCCTGCCTGAGCATCCACAACTCCCTGATCAAACTGCCTAATGGCCTGTGGCCTTGGAAAATGCCCTCATGCTTCTCAGAGGATGAAGTCTAGACTCTGCTAGAACCTCCACATGAGACCTAAAACCTTCAAATCCCACAGAAAAGACCCATGAGGAGGGTTTGTGTCATTTCATTTCGATTTTTAAAAAAGATTGATTTGTTTGTTTGCAAGCAGAGAGATACAGAGAGAGAGAGAGAGAGAGAGAGAGAGAGAGAGAGAGAGAGAGAGAGAGAATATGGATGTGCCAAGGCCTCCAGCCATTGCAAACAAACTCCAGATGCATGCACCACTTTGTGCATCTGGCTTTATGTGGGTACTGGGGAATTGAACCCTGGTCATTAGGCTTTGCAAGCAGGTGCCTTAACCATTAAGCCACATCTCCAGTCCCATTGCTATTTTGTGTGTGTATGTGTGTGTGTGTGTGTGTGTGTGTGTGTGTGTGTGTTTGAGTACCTGAGTTTGTTTCCCCAGACCCCACCTAAAATCTGGAAGCTTTGGTGGCCTTCTGAGACAGGAGGTAGAGATAGGAGAATGTTCTGGAAGCCTGGAAGCCAACTGGTCAGTCAGTCGAGCATAATTGGCAAGTTCTAAACCAATGAGAGACAGTGTTTCAAAAACCATTTGGAAATGACAGACTGTGCCTCAAAATAAAGTGGAAGGGAAGGACTGATCCAAAAGTTGTCCTCTGACTTCCACACATATGCTGTGACATGTATACGCCTGCACACACACGTACACACTAAAATAAATAAATAAATAAAATAATAATGAACCCCCAAAACAAAGAGAATAGAACCAGTTTAAAAGTTATCAATTTGGGGGTTGGGGAGGGGCATGTGTGTGTAGGAGTAAGTATGGTGTGGTGTGTATGGTATTGTATGTGTACATGCAGTCCCCCTGAGCACACATGTGCCAAGGTCAGAGGTGAACATCTGATGTCCTGCTTTTGCTTATGCATAGGTCTCACTTCACCCAGAGCTGACATTTTCACCATTTTTTTTCAGTCTGAAAACCCCAGAGATTCTCCAGTCTCTTCCCACTGCAAGACTGGGGTGCAGATATGTATGGTCACATGCAGAGAGGTATGCGGGTTCTGGGGAATCCAATTCTAACAGCCTCAGCTCTCTCGGGTCCTCATGCCTTTCTGGGAAGCATTCTTACCAGTGATCCATCTCCTCAGCCCCTAAAAGTTATAAAACTTGAAAGCTAGGTCATGGAAGGACTTAGCAAAACCAAGAAAGCTGGTCCCAAGCAAGAGAAGCAGAGCACTACAGAATCACAAAGGGTCACTGTGGAGTTAGGAGTGAGCATGAAGCTTAAAACAAGACTCCACAAGGATGTTTAAGAAGTAGAGGTTTCTTGGGCTGGAGAGATTGCTCAGCAGTTAAGGCACTTGCCTCCAGTGCCCAAGGCCCCAGGTTCAATTCCCCAGTACCCACATATGCCAGAGCCACAAGGTGGTGGCTTTGGTGCTCTCTCTCTCTCTCTCTCTCTCTCTCTCTCTGTCTCTCCGCTTGAAAATGAATAAACAAAAAATATTTAAATTTAAAAAAAAAGAAGTAGAGGTTCCGGCTGGAGAGATGGCTCAGCAATTAAGGCACTTGCCTGCAAAGCCTAACAACCCTAGTTCGATTCCCCAGAACCCAAGTAAAACCAGATGCACAAAGTAGCGCATGCATCTGGAGTTTGTTTGCAACCATTGGAGGCCCAAGTGCACCCATTCTCTCTGTATCTCTTCTATCTCTCTGTTTGCAAATAAATAAATAAATCAAAATAACATAAAAATAAATTTTAAAAAAGTAGAGGTTCCACTTCCCAGCATGGCTGGCTAATGCCTCTGTAAACCAACTCACACAGAAACACAATAATGCTGGTAATGATAGTTACCGTGGCTCTTAACATCCGATCAGATAAACTTAAAACCTGACATTGGAGACAACTACCAACCTTTTATACTGATAAAAAAGGTCAGTCGTCAGGAGGACATGACCGTGGGTTCCAAAATACATGCAGTAAGCCAGATAAAATTGAAAGGAAAAGTAAACAATTCAACTGTGAGATTTTCCAGCTCTGACACCCCAGTTTCAGTAAGTTGTCAACAATGAGGCAAAACCAACAAGGAAAGAAACCGCAGGAACAAGGCAATCCACCAGATTGAATGGGTATCTGCAGAGAAATGCCATCAGCAATTACAGCACGTCTCTCAAAAGCACACAAAACATTCTCCAGGAGAGAATAGTGACAGACTGTGAGACAAGCCTTGGAAAATTTTAAAGGATTCAAATAATAAAAAAGTATGTTCTTTGACCACAAATGATTGGAGTTCGGAATCAAAAGCAAAGAAATAAGTGGATTTCATAAATATGTTGAAGTGAAACTAAATATTAACAAATAACCAACCAAGAAAACACACAGAGAACAAATGAGCAAATGCTTTGAAATTAATAAAAATAGAAACACAATATGCCAGACCTTATGGGACACAGTGGTTCTCGGAGGGAAAACTGATAGCTATAAACACCTCAGATAAAACAGAAAAGAAGAAGAAGAAAAGACAAGAAGGAAGAGAAGAGGAAGTTGTGGTTGTTAAAAGCCGGATGCAGTGGCACGTACCTATAAACTCAGCATTCTTGTGGTGGGAAAAGGAAAACCATAAGTTCAAGGTCAGCCATGAGCATGAGTTTGAGGCTAGCCTGGGCAAAAGGAGACAAAACAAAAAATATAGAGGATATTAAATCAATGACCTAATGTCTTACCTTAAGAATTGGAAAGTGGGGGTTGAGAAGATGATTCAGTGGATAAAGTGGTTTGATTCTGGTGTCCCCCATAAATTTATGTGATTCCCCAGCTGACAGCAATTTTGGAATTGGAACCTTGTTGGAGGTGTATTGTTGAGGGCGGACTTAGGGGGTTCTAGCCAGCTTCCCCTTGCCAGTGTTTGGTACACCTTCCTGCTGCTGTTGTCCACCTGATGTTGGCCAGGAGGTGATGTCCACCCTCTGCTCATGCCATTGTATTCCCTGCCATCATGGAGCTTCCCCTGGAGTCTATAAGCCAAAATAAACCCTTTCCTCCACAGCTGGTATTAGTTGGACATTTGTCGCAACAGCATCATGCAAGTGTGAGGACCTGAGTTCACATCTCCAGCATGTGCACAATTGCTGCATACTGCACTATTGTGGGCCTCCATAATCCCAGTGCATTCTGTGGTGAGATGGGAGGCAGACAGGAGAATCTTCTAGAAGATCGCAGGCCAGCTGAGAGATCTATCTCAAACAAGGTGGAAGCATGGGGGAGGTGGGAAGTGAGACTTACACCTCAAGTTATCTTCTTTTTTTTTCTTTTTTTAAAATATTTTATTTATTCATTTTTCAAGCAGAGATACAGAGATTGAGAGCGAGAGCGAGAGAGAGAGAGAGAGAGAGAGAGAGAGAGAGAGAGAGAGAGAGAGAAAGAGAGAGAGAGAGAGCGCACCAGAGCCACCACTTTGTGGGTCTGGCATATGTGGGTTCTGGGGAATTGAACCCGGGGCCTTAGGCACTAGAGGCAAGTGCCTTAACTGCTGAGCCATCTCTCCAGCCCATCTTCTTTTTCTTTTAATATTTTATTTATTCATTTTCAAAGAGAGTGAGAGAGAGAGAGAGAGAACACCAGGGCCACCACCTTGTGGGTCTGGCTTATGTGGGTCCTGGGGAATTGAACCTGGGACCTTAGGCACTGGAAGCAAGTGCCTTAACCTCTGAGCCATCTCTCCAGCCCTCAAGTTATCTTCTGACCCCCCCCCATACACACACACACTAAAATGAAGCAGCTAAACCCCAAACCAATGGAAGGAAGAAAAGTCGAATAGAAACAAGTTGAGAACAAGAGACAACAGAGATTGAAAAGATGGATAAATTTGACAAATCCTTAGACAGACTGACCAAGAATCAGAAGCAAAGAGATAACATTACTAATGATTTTGACAAAAATAAAATGGACTTCTCCCTAGAGCAATTCAGTCTTTTCTTTCTCTCTCTTTTTCTTTCCCTCCTTCCCTCCCTCCTTTCTTTCCTTCCTTTCTTTCAGTGTGTGTAAAGTTCATGTGCCTGCAGATGTAATTGCCACTTGTGCGTGCATGCAGAGCCCAGAGGCTGATGCCAGGTGCCCTTCTCCATCTCTCTGGAGCTCATGCCACTTTTCTGTTAGACTGGCAGGCCAGCGAGCTCCACCCAGTGACTACAGGCATGTGTGGCTGAGCTCTGTCACCATGGGTGCTACGGATCATACTCGGGTCTTCATGCGGATCCCTCTCCTTGGCTTCAGCAAAGGTATACTTTTGTCCTTCCAGCCGACTCCCCAGCCTACTTTATCCACCAGTGCAGAAGTGGCTGGTCTGCCCCAGGCTGCACACTGAAGCTGGCTGCCACTCTCCTCTGCTCCCTCCTTCCCAGCCTCGGCTGCCTGTGCCCAGTCCTCAGCTCGTGGCTATGAGGCTCTCTGCTGGGTGGCCGAAAACTGATGTCTATTTCTAGGACACATGTCAGTTTTCTAAAGAGAGGATGCATGTCTACCAGTGGGAGCAAGCCTTCTGGAAGCCACAGTCACCCCAGATCACAGCTCTGACACCAGGCTGTGTCCTCCATTCATTTTGGATCCTCCTACCTGCTCACTGTGCTAGATTTCCAAGCTCCCCCACTCCAAGCTCCTGCCTTCTCCCCACTGTCCAGCTCAAGCAGTGCGTCCCCCATCCTTCCTTCTTACCCCAGAAACCAGTTCTACCTTCCCTTTCCCAACGAGCCACCCCATTCCCTCCCAGCCCTTCTTCCTTCCCCATGGCTGTGCACAATTGCTTCTCCCTGCTGGCATTGCAGCCCAGCCTCTGCCTGAACACATTCTCCAAGCCTTCCAGATAGGGCCCGGCCACCTGCTCCTGGAAACTTCCTCCACCACAGTCACTCCCTCTGATCGTATCATCTCCACATTGCATGGACTGTCACACTTGGAAAAAGCCCAACTCTCCCCTAATCCTCTCATTCTGCACAGCGGAATACTAAAGCTTGGGAAAATACAAACCCTCGCCCGAAGTCACTGTGGTCAATGAGCTCACCGCACTTGAATGCGCAGAGATTCGCTGAGTTAATCACAGCCATGCTTAGCGGGGCTGGAGCGCTCAGGCTCATCAGGCTGTCAGCTAGGTGAGGGTTATGTATCATTTCTTCTTATCCTAACAACTCATCCTGTTTTACAGATGGGAACCCAGGGCTCTGAGAAGTTAAATCATTGGCTAAAAATTACACCACTAGAAAAGCCTGGTGCCAGCAGGATTAAAACCCAGCTTTGACTCACATACAAAGTCTTAGTCTCAGGGCCCTGTTGAAATGTTAATTCTTTCATCTTGGACGGATTATCCCTGTAAGTGAAAGTTTACACACTGGGAGTCAAGGACAGTGCTTATTGGGTTCCTACTAGGTACCAGGCATTGTGCTGGGTGACTTTGAAGACAGAATCTCTGCCCTCAACCAACATTCATGCAGTTGTGAGTTCATTCATTTGGAGAGCCGACACGATTCCAGTTATTACCATAAATGCTGAGGAAATGATAAGCAAAGGATCTCATGCAAATATAATCTCATCGAGAAGACAGACATTAACCAAATAGTCACACGAATAAATGTGAAATTACAACTGTGAAGAATAGGTGGGAATTTACTGTGAAGAGGAGTTAGTAAGAGCATTTTAGGCAGAATGCAATCAGTCAGCTTTGTGTTATTGTAACAAAACACCCCAAGCAATATATATGCAATTTCTTTATATATATATATAAAGACAAGGTATTGTGGTTCATAGTTTTTTGGTTTTTTTTTTAATGTTTTATTTATTCATTTTCAAGCAGAGATAAAGAAAGAGAGGGAGAGAGAGAGCATACCAGGGCCACCACCTTGTGGGTCTGGCTTGTGTGGGTCCTGGGGAATTGAACCCAGGGCCTTAGGCACTGGAGGCAAGTGCCTTACCCGCTGAGCTACCTCTCCAGAACTTTTTTGGTTTTTTGAGGTAGGGTCTCACTCTAGCCCAGGCTGACCTGGAATTCACTATGTAGTCTCAGGGTGGCCTTGAACTCATGGTGATCCTCCTACCTCTGCCTCCCGAGTGCTGGGATTAAAGGCATGCACCACCACACCTGGCTGTGGTTCATAGTTTCAGGGGTTCAAAGCTATGGTACCTGCACCAGCTCAGTATTGGTGAGAGATGCGGATAACAGGGAGAGAGTGTGTATCAGAACAAAGGAAGGAGAGAGAGATTATGGTCTCCCGATTCCTTGTAAAGGACTACCTCTAGGATCTAAGGGCCTCCTGCTAGGCCCCATTACCTCTTCATACTTCCACCTGCAGACCCAGCCCATCACCTCTGGACCCCTAAAGAAGTCACACCATAGCACCATAGTGTCCAAGGCCGGAGAGGTGACCTATTCAGGGGTTGACATTCTCCATGGATGAAGTAGAAGCTGGATGAAAGCAGACAGGTTGTGGCAGTAGACTGCCAGTCCAGGTCATACAAGACATTGTTCTTGAAGAAAGACAGAACAAATTGATCTTAAATCCCATGAGTGCCATGGCGTGCTTGCCTTCTTTCCAGAAAGATCTGGAAACAGTAGCCATTTCCTGTTTGTAGAATTTCCTGAACACATAGTTTCATGGGAATTGGCTAAGCTAACTGGCCAAGTAACCAACCTTTTTCTGAAATGTTTTCCTTTTCTTTCATGTCACAGTAAATCCTAACACTGGAAAGAGCGACTGAAAGCAAATGTCATGATGGAGGAAAAAAAAATAACAACCCTGCTGCTCAAAATCCTTCACGCCGTGTGACATGGAGTGTTACAACTCAAGATGTTCTATAATAGAAAATCAAAGTTTGAAAGGAAAATCAAAGTTTCTGTCAGCAGAAAGCTAGTTTGGCCAACTGTCAGAAAGGTAGCTGAACAGCTTTGTTAGAAGCTTGGGAAAACACATGTCCATCCAAGTGGAATTCACATACGAAAACATGGATGGCCCTCATCTCCTCTAGGTAAACCACGTGGCAGGTGGCAGGAGGTGTTCTTTACAAGGACTAACTGAGGCTGACGAGAGTCATAAGAAGAAAGTCAGAAAAGTGAGCCATGGTACAAAGTGCCGTGTGAAAAGATTACAGTGCTGAGCATGGCAGCTCATGCCTATAATCAGGATACAGGAGGCAGAGGTAGAAGGATCACCATGAGTTCGAGTCCAGACTGGGGCTACAGAGTGAGTCATGAGTCAGCCTGGGCTCGAGTGAGATGCTGCCTCAAAAACAAAAGCAAAAAGCTCCCAGAAGCCAGAGGACTTCAGGCAATAGCAACACTTCTTCAGGCCAGACTCTGGGGGAATATTTGACTTCCTGCTGTTGTTGGCTTATAAACCATGTATATGTACACGGACATATGTGGGTATGTGTACGATGTATTTTGTGTATATGTACATACAGTGGATATGCATGTATTCGTCAATCATTATGCAAATGTGTGTTGTGTTAGGTGTACACGTGTGCATGTGTGTGTACATGTACCAACATGCATGCATAAGAATTTGTTGGCAGTAGACCAAAACAGTAATAGAACATGGGTGTTATACCAGGCTGAGAAGATGGCTCAGAGGTTAAGGGGTTGCTTTCAGAGCTTGATGACCTGAGCTTCGATTCCCAATCCAGCCCAAGCCACCCTCTTAAGCCAGATGCAAACTGTGACACAAACCTCTGGGGGGGGTTGTATGCAGCAGCAAGAGGGTGCCACAGACATGCACACACACACACACACACACACACACACACACACACACACACATGAACACACACAGGCAATGTCCTCCACAGACTCATACTGAAAAAAGCTGGGTCACCAGCCTGTGGTGCCATCAGGAGGCAGTGGAGCATTTAGAACGTAGCCTCTGATAGAAGGAAGATAGATCGGAGGGGTTATGTGCTTGGCAGGTAAGAAGGGCCTGATGTTCCTTCTTTCTCTTTGCTCTCTGGCCACCATGAGATGAGCAGCCTCCACCAGATGGCACACTACCTCACCACTGAGCCCAAGAGAGCAACTGACCGTGGACCACCACCGTTTTAAAACTATGAGGTGAAATAAACTTTTCTTCCTTGAAAGCTGATCATCCCAGGTATTTTGTCACAACAACAGAAAGTTGACTAGCACAATAGGGTGGAAGAATTTAAGGCAGGTACGTGAACTTCTGGAGGAGATCCATAGGCCAGAAAACCAAGCAGAGGACTCAGCAAAGGCTCTGAACCCTGAGAGCACAATGGGAGAAAATCAGACATTGGAAAAATCATTTCTGCCAGGAAGTAAGTGTGGGTGGTTTCAGAAAAATGGATGCTGTCATGGTTTGATCCAGGTGTCCCCCACAAACAAATGAATGTGTTCTGATTGATCGATCCTCAGCTGATGGAAGTTTGGGTTTTACAATCTCGCTGGAGCTGTGTTGTTGGGGGTGGGCTGATGAGGATTATAAATCAGCTTCCCCTTGCCAGTATTTGACACACCTTCCTGCTGCTGTTTGCAGTGCTGGCGAAGGTGATGCCCACCCGTGCCATCATTTTCCCTGCCAGGAAAACTGCTTGTGGAGGAATGCGTTCATTAGGAGTCCATAAACCTAATAAACCCATTTCTCCACAAGCCACTTTTGTTTGGGTTCTCTCTGCGCAGCAAGTAGAAAGCTGACTGCAACAGATGCTTTGTTCCACTAACTTCTCAGAAGTTAGGGGGAACTGCAAGGAACCTCCACTTTTGTTGCTGTGAATCAGTTTTGCTGTGTAAATCAGGCTGGCTTAGAACTCATTATCCTCCTGCCTCAGCTGCCTGAATACTGAGATTACAGGCCTGCATTACTAGCCTGGCTCATCTCTGTTTTGACGATAGAGGGATGGAGGTACCAGAGGGCTTGACACTAATGTTAATCACTACACAAAAATGCGAACAGCTGTGTGAACAAGATGGAGCAAGTGTAGGGAGAGCTGAGTCAGGTTACATAGGAAGCAAGATAGGAAGAGCTTTGCTGAGGAAGGGGTCTTTGTCTTGACATGTGAATGGTTCCAGTGGGTGAGGGGATAGCCCAGACAGTCATCTTAGCCTGTCCAAAGGCCTTGGGGCAGGAGGAGTGGAAAGAAGGCGAGGACAACTAATGAGCAGAGAGGCAGCTTGGGGGTGAGGTTGTGTGTATGTGTGGTGGGGGAGACCTCCTTTAAGTGCCCAGCCTACACAGCCTTTCTGGAACAGGGTTTCCAGACACAATGCAGACCGCTCAGTTCAGATACTCAACATATAACACACGAGACATACTTATACTTAACGGAGCAGCTTGTGTTTTTATCTGCTGGCAACATTACTCTTTATATAACCAAAACCTGTATTTCTCTAGATTAGAGATGTGCATTCACATATGTGTGTATGTGTGTGCGTGTGTGTGTGCATGTGTGTGTGTGCCCCATGAGTGGAGACCAAGTAGGTTAGTTTCCTCCTGTATCATTCTTCTTGCATTGTTGCCTTGAGATCGAGTCTCTCACTGAACCCAAGCTTCCACTTTCAGTCAGTGCAACTGGCTGACCAGTGAACCCCAATTATTCTTGACCCTCTGCTCCCCACAGAACTGGGGTTACAGGCATGCACAGCCACGCCATTTTTTGATGTGGGTTTTGGGGAACTGAACTCGAGCTCTCGTGCTTATGTGTGATATCTTAACCTCGGTAGAATCTCCCTAGCCCCTGACCTGCATTCTTAATCACAGCACCTATTTTTTTGTAATTGTTTTTGATGTGTGATGTGTGTGCACAGACACGCATGCGTGGGAAGGCCAGACAAGGGTCAGGTGTCTTCTATTGCTTGACTGCCTCATTTCCTTGAGAAAGAGTCTCTCACTGAACCCCCCAGCTAAGATTTTTGGTTAGACCATGACACCCCAGTAATCCTTCTGGGTCTGTCTCCTTCAGGGCTGGGGTTACACCCATTGAACTCAGGTTCTCCTGCTGGTGGAGCCACTTCACCTCACAGCAAATATTCTTATTTTTTCCTCTGGCTTGAAGTCTTTCCATCTCATTGATCCCATCCCAGACTGAAAAGCAGAATCCTTGAACTCAGCTAGTCTGACATGGAGGCCATAGAAAGCTCAGAAAAGTGCCTGGAGTAGTTCAAGGTCACAGAGACTCCCTAGGGTTTCTTTCATGCCTCCCTGCTGTGCCTAGGACAGCCCTGAGCACATTTTAAAAAAAGCTTTAACAATTGCTCAGTTGAATTAACAAACTCATTTACAAGCCTATGTATTGAGGGGGTTGAGTAGACCCCTATCCTGAGTGCCCAAGGCCCTTCAAATCCAAATAAACAGCATTAGACAGAGTAGACTGGCCCAAAACAGACTCCCACACAAAGGACACCAGAAAGTGACGCTTCTACCTTCTACCCACTGGGCTTCCCTGCCCTCCCTGTCAGGGAGCCTGGGAAGAAAGACCCTCACCTCGGGTGGCTGGTGAGCTTTTTCCTTGATTCCCAGGGCTCTAAGGATTTACACAGCAGATGTGGAAACCGATGATCCTTTTTACCTGAGGCTGGAAACTGTGACTCTGAAAGAGCTCATTCGGCCAGTTTGGACCTAGGTTATTTGCTGAGACTTTTCCCAGGCCCTCTCTGCAAGCAGAACACGTCGCAGGCAAATCCACACAACTGAGGGAGAGAAAGGAGAGGGCGGCTCTCGCCAGCCCTATTTACCAAAGGAACACTGCCTCCTCTGCCATTCAGCTGCTCATATTCAGCGGGATGAATGCAAGGGGAATAATCCTTTTGGGTAACCTTGGCTTTCATTCTGCCACCCCAATCACAATCGCACCAAGCCTTTGGCTTCCCCAAAGACAAACAAGGCCTTGGACAAATGAGAAACAGAGGTGCCCTTGGGGTGGCAAGAAAAGGGAATTAATTCCACAGCTAAGGCTCTCTCTCAAAGGAAGCACCAGGAAAGAGGCTCTGGTCAGGGCCACACAAAGTGTGGCATGAACGCACCATGCCAGGACCTAATTGAAACCTCAGGCTGAAACAGTATTTGTGGTATTTGGGGGTGGGGTGGGGGAAGGATAGGCAGAGGTGTGAAGGAAAGACAAAGGCTGTATACAGAAGCATGGAGAAAAGCAGCCCTGCTTTTTGACCGTGGGACAATTTGCATGGTGACCACTGAGTTAAATGAGGAATAGCCTTGCACTCCAGCTTACTCAGACCAGTGGCCACTTGGCAAAACCAGCTGCTGGCAGCATTCTGACCCCACTGCCAAGGCCTTTGATGCCCAGTAGGATCTTCAAACTGCCACTGTCATTAACATATGTAGACTGCAAGGTGCTGGTCAGACCTCAGGGCAAACAATCAGTTTGAGACTCTTGTCAGAAAGACACACAGATGAAAGAAAAGGACTATGTCCAGTGACCCTTCCTTGAGTTTACTTGGCCTCTTAACTAAGCTTGGGTCACTGGACCAATTCTGCGTATGAACATTGCTTTTCTCGCCTGTTAGAACGAGTCGAATAGGAGATGGAAACTGGCTAGGCAGTTGAGGGTAACATGGCTCCCAAAGTGAACGGTTTTTATGTTTTCCTCTTGTCTAAAAAATGGGAAATACCCTGTAGCTTGTAAGGGGGAAGTTTCAGGGTAGACCAATCTATCTCATCTCTTTATCCCTCAAGGAGTTCCCCTTCCCTAAAAACCAGACATGAGGAAAATAGCAAGGTGCCTAGACACCTGTCGTGATATCTAGAATACCCTCCTATTTTATTTTATTTGGTTTTTCGAGGTAGGGTCTCGCTCTAGCCCAGGCTGACCTGGAATTTACTATGTATTCTCAGGGTGGGCTTGAACTCCCGGCAATCCTCCTACCTCTGCCTCCCAGAGTGCTGGGATTAAAGGCGTGAGCCACCATAAACAAACAAACCAAAACAGAGTCACCGTGCAGATTACCCACCTGGGATCCTTCAAGCTAGACAAGAACCCTGCCTTCTTTCCTTCACTTAATTGCTATAATAAAATCTTTCTAAGCCTCACCCTTTATGGTCTGTGGATTTCATTCTTCAAATTCACAAGACAAGAACCTGGAGGCCACTGACTCAGGGGAAGTTTTCTGTGACCATGAGTGTTCCTGCACCTTAGCTTCTGAGTCCAAAAGCCAGACCAAGAGCTGAGAAACGCTCTGTCACTCTCGAAGACACCCTAAATTCCATATCTTAAAGACTTGACTAAGACACAGATAAATGAATGCTTATAAAAAAAGCTGGATACGCAGGAAAGTGGTGGACAGTCAGCCAGTGGAGGCTTTATGAGCATTGCACACTTGGAGATGGTCATCTTTATCACAACGTGGCAGAAAAGGCCAGTCTATGTGGGACGGCCCTGTGGTCTGTCTTTATGAAGTCCTTCCTCACCCGAGGATAACAAATCGGCAGGCTTGTCTCCAGAGCCCCTCTGAGCTGCTTTGATAATTACCGTGGCAGTGTGGCTGAGTTAAAATGTGCCTGGAAGAAGGAGTAGAGCAATGCTATAGCTTTTTGGCTAAACGTCAAGGCTTCAGCTGCTCAGTAGCCAAACCTTGGGTTCTGCTGGAGTGACGCTCATGACTTTTTCTTTCTCTTCTTGAGAAATAACAAATAGTCACCTTCATTGTAACAGTTCAGACAAGCTCCATGGACCCCCTTCCCTTGAGTGGGAGGTGTCTCTAGCCAGAGCTCAAACCTAGATGCAAAAACTGGTTGGCCAGGTATAGACCAATCAGTTCTCTCTCTGACTTACCTGGGAGAAGTTTTTTAAAAGCTTCCCTAGAACAAAGGCCAGTCTTCTTTTCCACATGGCATCCTAGAAGGAGGGCTTCACTTTCTAGGTAAGGCTCAGGATTCTTTTCCACATAAACCTTCCCTTCTCATGATGGGAGCTCTCTGATACCTCTTCTTCTGCTTGTTTTCTGAGCAGCATAGATTTGATTAAAAACTCTCCACGTGTTCTCCCCACACTGGTGGCTGGAGAACTCTGTAACTCCCCATGTTCCCTTAAATAATAAAGTCTCCCTCTATACCTTACTATCTTGTTGTCTATGATTTTAATTCTTTAACTTTGTAGACAAGAATTCAGGTACTCCTTAAATTTGGGGGCACATTGGAATTTTTGCTGGGCATTATCTAAATTCTAACCCCATTTCACTTCAAGATTGTCAATCTAGCTGGCCAATGAGCTTCTGGCCCCAGCTCTGCCTCCCATGGCCATAGGCGCACTAAGAGTACAGGCACATCATAATCCACTTTGTGTATGGCTTTCTGTGGGTTCCAGGAGGATAGAACTCAAGTCAGCAGGCTTTGCAAGCAATTGCCTTTAACTGCTGAGCCATGTCCCCAAGCCCCTGTTTACAGTTTTTCAAAAAGGAAACCCCATCATGACAGAATCCATATAATGATATAAAAGTCCCCTTCCTCCTCACATTATATTCCAGAAATCTGATAAACTCTAATAACACAAGTAACTAAGATTGGTGACCAAATTCCAGAAGTGAAGATGGTCCCCAAACAGTCACTCTGTCCTACAGGCATCTGCTTTCTATCTGCTTTCAGCTTTTCTTTCCCTTGTTTTTGTGTGTGGATATATGTGTGGTGTGCATGCATACATATATGTGTGTGTGTTTGCATATGGAAGCATGTGTGAGTGTGTGCACATGTGCACATGGAAGTCAGAAGTTGGGTGCCTTCCTTAATTGCTCTCCACCTTATTTTATTTTGGTGTGTGTATGCATGCTCATGTGTGCAAGGCTTCCAGATGATTCTCCTGCATCTACCCCTCTTCTCGCCCGAGGCAAGCTGGGATTACAGATGCTGGCCCCACAGCATCCATTTTTTTTTTTTTTTTTTGGGTCAGGTCTGGTAAATCCAAACTCGGGTGGTTATGCTGATGGGTAAGTGCTTTTTATCTGCTCAGCCAAGTCCCTCAATCCTCCAACTCATTTTCTGAGGCAGAGACTCACATTGAACCTGGCGTTGACCAATTCAGCGAATCTATATATCAAGCAAGTTCAGGAAATCCTTTCTCCACATCCCCAGCATGGGGATTACACTGTGGCCAGCCTTCACATGGGCATCTGAACTCCTGCTTGCCATGCCTGAGCCATCTCCCCAGCCTCTTTTCTGGAGCCCCCTCCTCCCAGAGTCAAAGCGAAGAATGTTTTTGAACCTGTAGGCAGAGAATCTGGATCTTTCCACTTGGCTAGATGTCAGAAATGTCAGCAGGGGGCTGGAGAGATGGCTTAATCAAGACATTTGCCCGCAAAGCAGAAGGACCCAAGTTTGATTCCCCAGGACCCACATAAAGCCAGATGCACAAGGTGGCACATGGGTCTGGAGCTCATTTGCAGTTACTGGAGGCCCTGGCATGTCCATTCTAACTATCTGTCACTTTCTCTCTCAACTAAAACATTGTAAAAAGAAATAAAGAAAGAAAGAAAGAAATATCTGCAGTGTCTGGCCTTCCCTTGTAACTTCTCTGGAGGAGTTCTCCTTTCCTAGGAGCAATACTCACCCCCTCTGAAGGTTATCTATCTCCTTCCAGGAGGATTAAGATTCCAGCAAAGGTCGCCCTTTCCCAGAAACCCTGACCCCAGGCACCTGGCGTCAGGACTGACCAGTTTTAGGTTCGTTCCCCCAACTAATAGGCTCCCTTTAAAGATCCCAACTTGGATCTCTAGGTAGGCCTTTCCATTTTCTGGGCACCCTCTCCTGTCTCCTCTTGGACAAGAGTTTGGTATTTCTCCTAAGTTCTAAACTCTCCTTCTCCTAAGCTCCAAGCTCCCTATAATAAAAACTTTCTAAGCCTCATTCTCTGGTTTGTGAGTTTCATTTATCAAAATTCATAAGACACGAGTCCTGAGGTCACTTATTCAATGACAGCTTCTGGTACCCTAGATCTTAAATTACTGCCCACCCAAGAACCAAGAAAGATAAGTCTCTGATGTTCTCAACAACTCCCCAAATTCATGTTTCATCTCCATCTGAAGTTGGGTATATACAATGGGCAACAGAAAACCTTCCAGAAACACACATGTTCTGGTAGATGGAAAAGCCAGCCATCCTTTGGAAGGCTGTTGTATG
>PVHP010018495.1:5676-33188 GCA_004024765.1 Zapus hudsonius | reverse complement strand
GACACTGAGAGTTCATTGTTACTGGGGGAGGGGTGGTCATTTTCTCCACTGGTAACAACCCCATGCTCCAGTAAATACTCTCCCAAACATGCTCATGAAAAAGAAATAATAAAACTCAGTGGGGTCACAAAAAAGAAAAGATACAATAGTAGCATAGTAGGAGAAAGAAGACGAGGAACATCAGAAATGGTAGGAATAAGAGAGGGCAGTAAGGAGGCAAAGATGCTCAAAATGCATTATATACATTATGAAATGTCAAGGATTTTTAAAAAATCTTTTTTTGAACCAGATTGTAAAATTTCAACCCCTGAAGAGAACTCAAAACAATCCCAAACAAGCAAACAAACTCCAGTATTCTGGATATATCTGTCTTTTGAATGCATATTTTTAATTAATGAGCATTTGCCAAAATATATGTAAACATCTTAATGATGGAGGAAATGGCATGTTATTTTGGGCCTCATATGTAAAGATTACTGAAGTTGGCTCAATTCTTTGAGTTTCTGCTTTTCCCTTCAATCTTTGGACCGTTTCAGAGGCTTATAACTCCTAATTTGTCAGTTGCCTTGAATGTGTCATAGTGGTTGTCATGTGAGGGTAATTCTCAAAACCATTTTCCATTTTACCATGACTCATGTGCACAACAATAGGTACATGTAAGTATCCCTGACTCTAGTCATGTGACACATAAGGAAACTGTCAAGGGAAGGAAAACTTTTTCAGGCCACGGAGTCCAATGTTATACTCATGGACACTTAAGGAAGATTATCCTCCCGTGTGGACAGAATGGCAGGAAATTGGGCTGGACAAGACCAAAGCTGACCGACTAAGACACTGTGGGAGACAATACAGAGCAAAGTAGTAAGCAAGTTCTGGAGAATTATAACCACTTAGAATTCCTCCACTAAAGGAACTCTAAATCCAGGTTTGTAGCATTGATCAAAAACCTGCTTTGGAAAACAATCTTTTCCAAGCCTGCCCTAGGGTGACTAGCAGGTCCAAGGGCCAATTCAGACCCTGAAGACCCTAGTGGGCTAAAGACCTTTCTGCTGGAGCTGTGATATCTCTCATATTCCACATGAGCTCTGTGCCACAGGGGCCATAGGACAGATGACGCCCAGATCTTATTTGAGTACTTGCCTCTGTTCTTCTAGACAAGCTCAATTTATAGGCCATACAAAAGAAACAAAATTATATTCATAACTTCTAGGGACTAAGGATATAACTCAGTGGGAAGAATCTTTGTCTAACATGCATGAAGTCCTGCTGGGTTTAATCCCTAGGACCCCATAAACCAGGTATGTTGGTACATGTCTGTAATCCCAGACTTCAGGAGGTAGAGACAGGAAGATCCAGTCATCCTCAGCTACATAGTGAGTTCAAGGCCAACCTGGGATACATGAGACTCTGTTCCCCAAAAAAATAATAATTAATAAATTAAACACAATATTCATAACTTCTTGTCTTTTCTACTCATTAAACATATGGTCCATATCAACTACAGAAGATTTTCACAGACTCTGAGTCCTTGGCCCTATGCTAGGTTCAAAGAGCTAAGAATCATCTTATTGCGGGCCTGTGACTTAGTGAGCAAACAAACTAAAAAGTAAACTTGGGATAGAATCAGGAGAAAGTGTCACTCTGGGCAGAGGTTTGACATGAGGAAAAGAAAGGACTTTGTTTTTGCTTTGGAATGTTCTTCTAGTGCTAATTACACTCAATGGTGCGTTTGCTCTTTATGCTTAACTTGTGCTTAATTACCATCCAATGCAATAATGACCTCTCATATGTTCCAATTTAACACGTTGTTGTTTGGTGCTAGGGATTAAACCCCATACCTCCAGCATGCTAAGCACACACTCTACCACTGAGCTATGCTGGAGCCCTTGCTAGTGCTTATTTGCTGGCAACATGAACCTCTTAAGTCCTGTCCAGAGAGTCCCATGGGCCAGCTCTGGGACATACATTACCTAATCCTACTGAGAGCTGACCTCCACACAGTCCCATGTGAATTTACCACTTGTGGGATCAGTCATGCTCGGAAGAGCCTCAGACTCTCTGTCTAGAACTGTATTCTCAGAAGGACACCAAAGTGATCCTCCTGCCTCAGCATCCTAAGTAACTGCTATCACTGTCCTGCTCCTGTGCCATGAAGCCTGCCTCCAAAAATCATTCCTAACTTCCTCTATGTTATCAAACTTCCTAAGGGGTTTAGGGAAGATAGATGATGGCAAATTAATCATCTCAGTAATAATTTAAGGCAATGAGTGCAAACAGGAAAGCCTATCGATCTCTATCACTCCAAATAATAATAATTAAAACCAAAAAGTTAAATATTGACAGTTGTAATGACTCCTATAAAATAATAAGAAATATACTTAAAGCCTAAATAGTAATGTGCTTTTCATTGCAGCCAATGACTAAATAACCAAATAGGATGTTTAAAAGGGAAGGGGGGGAAATAACAATTACACAGGGTAATCATTTACTAGCATTCCTAATAGCAGGGGCTGGGGATGTAGCTTCTTCCCTAACACAAGCTAGATCCTGACTTCCAGTTTACACACACATATACACATGCGAAATCAGCAGAATTTTTATTCAACTAAAAATTTCAAAAGCCCAATGCAAATATAGTACCGTATTATAGCTCAAGGTAAAAGTGTCCATATTTACTGGTGTAAATGAATAAGTGAATAAAGAAATGAGTAAGTGAATGGGTTGAAGAGACAGGTTCCAAATTTCAGCAGCTCGTCCCCTCACTGGGTTGTTCGCTAGGCATGGTGGTGCATGCCTTTAACCCCAGGTAGGAGGATTACCTTGAGCTCAAGGCCATCCTGGCCTACAAAGTGAGCTCTCCAGATCAGCCTGAACTACAGTGAGACTCTGTCTCAAAGAGAAGAAAAGGAAGGTAGAGTGTATCCCTCCCCATTCCCAATATGTGACTTCCTTCCAAAAGAGTGCAGAATTGACAGGGGGAGAAAGTAACTCTGCAACAGAGAAAACTATACACACTACTTCAAGCAGGTAATCAAGGTCAACATCACTCATGATGCCAGTCTGATCATAGGTCTTTAATGTGACATAATGAGAATGGTATTTCACCTTTGTGGGTTTTCTCCCTTTACCCATAATTTCTGTCTGCTTATAAGGAAAAAAAACTGAAGGGCATTTCACATAATAGCTGTCTAGAACTCCTCAAGATTGGCACAGTCATCAGAAAGCAGAGGAGTCTAAAAACAAGGACAGCCAACAGGAGCCCAAGAGGGCATGACTTCTAAATTATGAGATTAGCATGGTATCCTGGATGGGCTACTGAAACAGGAAAAGGCCACCAGGGAAAACTAAGGAAATCTAGGCAAAGTATAGATTTTAGTTAATAATGGGATACAACATAGCACATGCACCATACACCAAAGTAAGACACTAGTAACAGAGGAAACCATTCAATGTGTGGTCCGAGACAGGTTCTCCACCCAATGTGTTCAGCACAGCCAAAGGTTAAACACTCCTGAATAGCCCTGGAGAGCTTTCTGTACTATCTCTGCACATTTCCTATAAATCTAAAATAAGCACAATGTTTAAGCAAATACATACTCTCCTAACCTTTGCCTTTCTCCCAAAAAAAACTACTATGAGGATTTAAAAAACAGGAATTTTCTTCACATAGATCACATTTCTTTGATATCACTTTCACGTGTAGTAGATCCATTTTATCACAGGTTACTCACTCACCCACAAGACAAATAGGTGTGACTGAGTCAAGTTCCTGTAAGTTGTCAGAAGATGAAAGGTGGCATCCAATAGAAAGTTCTAGATTTCCTTTCTCAACAGTCACAGGGCAGCACTTCTTCCAAACTGCAGTGGCATCTCAGCAATACCTCAGTGGCATTTAACACCTGCGAGGGCAAAAAACGAAAGAAAGAAATTTTAGAAGAAAAGTTGAATGGAGCCCAGGCGTCACACCAACCTTGAATGAATGTAATAATTTGAAGAAGTGGGACTGGAGAGCCAGCTCTGTTGACAAGGTGCTTGCTGTGCAGGCATGAATGTCTATGCCCAAAGCCCAGGTTTCCATTTTTAAAATAAGGTCAGGTATGGAGACACATGGATCCCAGGGCAAGGGTGCACGTTCAGTCGGTCTAGCCTAATCAGTGAGCTCAAGGCCAAGGAGAGACCTATCTCAACAAAGGAAAAAAGTGGATGGAGCCTAAGGAACAACACCCATGGTTGTCCTCTGGCCTACACATTCACATACATGTGCACACACACACACACACACACACACACACACACACACACACGTGCGCATTTGTAACTGCACACAGACATGCATCTGAACATATACATATAAGATAATGATAATACATTATCTTATATGTATATCTTATATGTATAAACTTATACATATAAGATATATATGTATAAACTTATACATATAAGATAATGATAATTTAGAACAGCACATATTTAATAAATAGCTAATGAACACCTACTCTGAGTCAGGCACAATCCTGTTCTCACGTAGTTCACACTCCTGTGTAGAAAACCCACTAAATAAAAAATAAGACAGGGGCAAACAAAACTATCAAGTGGTGAGGGCTGGCGTTGAAGTCTCCCAAGGCAAAAGACTAGACGAGAATGAGGTGGTGGGCAGAGCAACGTGGATGGTGAGGGGAGCCAATGTCTAACTGCCAAAGGGTGACTGACAGGTGACCAATTGACCCTGATCTAAATGCCGAAATACAAGTGATACAATCAGTAGAAGAGCGATCCAGGAAGAGAAACCAGCACAAAGCCAAGGCTGACAAGGGACCCTCAGTGGGTGGGTTCTAGAAATAGGAAAAGGACAGCTGTCATTCAGCAAGGTCAAAAACAAGTTCTCTCAAGGTCATGCAGAGGCTGAAGTGGACATTAAATCCAGCATGTCTGCCTCCCCGCCTAGTTTCAAGGACAACCAGCAGTAATACAGTAGGTAAGAAAGTCAGCTCCAAATGAACAGAGCACAAGGAACTGGGCACAGCGTGAGTGACAGGCTAATGGGGCAATGACCACTCAACAGTTTCTCAGAAGCAGAAATAAAAACAAGGACTACCATGCAAGGTGGCCAGGGCTTGGCAGTCCACTGATCTGTAATGACACGGATGCCAGGATTGGGCAGTAAGAACCCACAGGAGGGGCCAAGCAGGTACCAGGTGATGCAAAAGTCTCATGGGAATACATCACAGTCCTTTGAGACTCCTTCCTGGAATCCCCAGTGACTAGGCACATAATGGAACTTGAGAAATCCATATCCTCTCAGCTTCCAAGCTGATGTTATGAGAGGGAACAAGAAGGAGCAAGCTCACCCTGGGGTAGAAAGTTGCCAAAGAATCCTACCTCCACAAAAGAAGAGAAAGAATAGGGCAAGTTGAATGCAGATGAGGAGTATCAGCTAATAGAAAAAGAGAAGCAAGAACACTGTGTAACTAAGTGGATTTCTTTCCATCCAAACACACCCCCAAATTCAAAACCACCCTGACTGATAAAAGAACTGGGCCATTCCTAATGGTTGCAATGGGAGAGAAGGAGAGTAGAAGAGCCCCACTGGCCCACGTGGGCAAAGCCAGCCAACCAGAAGATGGAGGGGGGAGTGGAGAAGCTATTGTCCATGGTGTAAATATCCCCACCATGGCTAAGTCAAACATCTCAAACTACCAACCTGACATCACCAGAGAGCATACAACTTGAGCCCGTTCTGGTAGCATACTCCTTTAATCCCAGCTCTCGGGAGGCAGAAGTAGGAGGACTTCTGTGAGTTTGAGGCCAGCATGGGACTATAGAGTGAGTTCCACGTCAGCCTGGGCTAGAGTGAGACCTTCCCTCAATAAAACAATAAAACAAAACCTATATAGTAGTTAAACCCAGCATAGAGGCATGTGCCTATAATGCAAACACTAAGGAGATGGAGGAAGGAAAATCAGGAGGTCAAAGTCATTTGCAGCTATATAACAAATTTGTAATCAGTGTGGATTTTATAAGACCCTGCCCCCACACACAAAAAAAAAAAAGAAAAAAGAATGTAGTAGCTATATGGTAAATGAAACAATAAAATGCCAACAATAAAAGCCATCTTTTCTGAAAGTATCTATTAACCTTTAGTAAAATGAATCACACCATCTCCTTTTCAACATTAAATGCACCTGTTCATCTGGCCCCCATCCCATCTGTACACACTGTGCAGTGTGCGGGTGGAGGGTAACAAAAACATGGTCTGTGGCTTCTACGACCTCACCTTCTCCCAGAGAATTCAGACAGTAAACAAAACAATTGCCAATCCAGGGATCCTAGTTCTGTGCTATATTTAAAACCCACCTGATAAAAGTGGATCAACCAGACCAGACGATTCCAAAGAGGGCTCCTTTGTATCTTACTGCCCGAAGCTTTGTTGGTTAGCAACGTTAAACAACCTTAAGATGGCTTCAAGATAATACAGAAGAGAGATCGTTGTCAAGCCTTCCACTTTTAACAGCATTGCCCCTGGGCAACACCCTAGGGCCCCTGGGGGTTTACCAAGAGCTGGCAAAGGTGGGCACACCAGCCTAGTCTCTGAGGCCCTGTCCACTGCCTCCCCCCACACACACATTCTTCCTATTCTCCCTCTTTCAAAGATGGTGTCTGTCAAAGCTTGCTTAGAAAACAATTACTGCTGATTACAGACTTTTTTCCTATTGTTAATCTAAATTTGTAAGTTTATTCCCTAGAACTAACTCTCCCTCACCCCTGAAGAACCAACTGGGGTGAGTTATTCTTCTCCCATGTTGCTTTTGGCTGGTTTTCTGTTGTGCGTCAGAGGCTTGCAAAAGGTTCCTGACTCCAGATCCTAAGTGCTCAAAAATGAGTAAGTATAAAATAAGATGTTTTCCTCATCCAGAGGGGAGCTCAGGGTCACCAGCCACAGTAACGGCTGGGGAGGAAAAGTGGGAGTTTGGAGCCATTGTAGCAAGGCTTCCCATGGCCCAGAAGCAGTGCGAGAGCCTGCTCAGGCCACTTTAGACACAGCCAGGGCTCTTATTTAGCAAACTGCTCCTGTAGGGAGTTAGCAAGGATTTAAATACTGAAGAAGAGCTGGAAATATAGCTTAGTTAGTTCAGTGTTTGCCCAGCATGCACAAAGCCCCAGGCACGAGAGAGGTAGAGGCAGGAGGATCCGAAGTTCAGGGCCATCTTTGACTACCTAGTGAGTTCCAGGCCAGCCTGGGCTATGTGAGACCCAGTCTCACACAAACAAACAATTAAAAGTGACGTGCTTCTACCCTGATTATCAAATACCACCCATTTCTCCTAAACACAGCCTTGGCCTGCCCAAACCCAACTAGGATTCCCATCCCAACTCCTCACAACCAAAAGTTCGAGCCTGGCCCACCTGAGAGAGGGGCTCCAGCACACTCACCAGCAGTGGACATAAACTCCTACCACTGACATAAACACACTCTACTTTTCCTTGCTCTTCAGCAAAAATGAAGGAGCTGTGTGAATGTGTGACCTGTGCCATACTTGCAATGATACCAAATTATTTATGCACAGATGCAAGCACAACACTAGAACAAAAATCTAGAAAAAGTCCCTGTTACTGAGGGAAAAATACAGACTGTTTTCTGATAAGAGCAGAAATCCTAAGAAAGAACAGCCTGGGATGGAGCCACCCATCTGGCACATGCTAACTCTATGGCCTCCCTGTCCCTCAAACTACCTTATCCATAAAATGGGGCAGTTTTGAGCATAAATGTGTTCACATCTGTGAAATGCAAGTACCATGGAAGTGTTGATTGAATCAACAGGACGTCTTATTTTGTCATTGCAATGTTTATTCAATAAATTCAAAACTTAAGAAAGTTTCACAGGAGAAAAATAAAGCACCCGTGAGCTCATAAAACAGTTACATAACATACAATGTTGTTTAATAACACACCATCTGGAATCCAGATTTTATACCGCACTGTGAGTTTCGGGACAGCCATGGGTTCCCTTCATACCATATGATTCGATGTGCAGGAATCCCTTTCTAATCAGAAATGTCACAGGCTTATGGGAAGCTGACCTTACACGGTCTCAGCTGAACCCCCAAAAAAGCTTTAAACCAACCCTGTCAGATGCATTTTCTTTTGTGGTGCTAAGACTGAAGGAGGGCAAACCATGCCAGGCCTCACTCAGCACTGTACAGCCTCTCTCCTGCACACAGTGACACAGTCCAGCTACACATTGAGAGACCCCCTCTCGGATTCTGGGTCCAGTGACAGATAGCAAACACTTCCAGTGGACAGAAAATTGCTAAATCTAGCAGCTATCTTGAGCAGAATGGTCTTGAGTTACCAAAATGATGCCCTAACTTGGGCTCAAACAGGACTTAAATTGGTGCACGGTGCTGCTAATGGTGAAAAACGATTGGACTTTTAAAAAACAGTTTATCTATTTATTTTTATTTTTTATTATTACTTTCAGGTGTGTGTGTATGTGTGTGTGAGAGACAGAGGGGGGTACACATGTATGTGCAGACATGCACACTCATGCAGAAGCCTTTTAAAAGGTGCCCTCTGCCATTGTTCTAAGATATTTCCTTGAGACATGGGTTTCTCACTGAATGAACTTGGAAAGGCAGGTTTTCAGTCAGATTGGCTGACCAGGGGTCCCCAGCGGTCTCCTGTCTCTGCTGCCCTCAGCACTGGGGATTACAAACATCTGGGGCTACACCTGGCTTTTTACATGTGTAGGTACAGGTCCTCATGCTTACACAGCAACTCCTCCTCCTCCTCTTCTTATTTTTTATTTAGTTTTGTTTTTGCAAGGTAGGGTCTCACTCTACTCCAGGTGGAATTCACTATACAAAAATTTAGCAATTTTCTGTCCACCGGAAGTGTTTGCTAGTCTCAGGCTGGCCTCCAACTCACAGCAACCCTCCTACCTCTGCCAACCTAGTCCTGGGATTAAAGGCGTGTGCCACCACGCCTGGCTCACAAGTGTTTTTACCTGCTGATCGCAGAGCCATTTTGCAACCCCCTGATTATACATTTTTGGTTAAATCCTCAAAATAGGAACTATTAACAAGAGCTCCCTTCACTTTTTTATATCCCTACCGGGCTAAACTTCACAACACTCTTCCAATTCAAATTCACATAGCTAACCAAAAAAAATAAAAAGTAAATTGCCGGGCGTGGTGGCGCACGCCTTTAATCCCAGCACTCAGGAGGCAGAGGTAGGAGGATCACCATGAGTTCAAGGCCACCCTGAAACTACATAGTGAATTCCAGGTCAGCCTGGGCTAGAGCAAGACCCTACCTCAAAAAAACCAAAAAAATAAAATAAAAATAAAAATAAATAAAAACAAATTCACATAGCTCACTACCTGTCCCTCAAAGAGAATGCCTTACACTTTCCTGAGGGTGTAAAGCTTACTAGACTCCACCTGGTTATGCTTCATCCTGTCTCCCCTCTAAAGGTGCATTTTCTGGAGCCTGGCATGCTGGTGCCAGCTGGTAAACCCAGCACTTGGGAAGTGGAAGCAGGAGGATCTAGGGCCCATCTGGGCAACATGAGACCTTGTCTCAAAAACACCAAAAAAAAATTGCATTTCTTTAAAGCAATGGAACTAGAATAATAATTAAAAATAATTTTTAAAAAAAGTCAGACAGGCATGGCGGCTCACCAGCAACTGGAAGGTAGAGACATGGGATTCCTGAGGCCAGCTGGCTAGTTAGACTAGCTGAGTAGGGGAGCTCTATGTTGAAGTGAGAGCCCCTGCCTCGAAAAGTACAGTGGACAGTCATCACGAAAGACACCAACTAACACCTCTGGTCTTTACCTACATGCACCCTGTCCCCAGAACATACATGTGCAGCCACGCGCATCAGGAAATGCATACAGAGACACACACCACACAGAGAGAATCAACTTTGATTAGTGAAAAAATAAAAAGCCTGCGACTGAATCATTTTCCTGAAAGTGTTATGAGATTCCTGAAAGAAAGGGGAGAAGGGGCTGGGGCTGGACAACGGATATGATAGCACAACACGAAAGCAGTTAATACCGCCGAACATGCATTTCCAAAGGGTCAAGTTGGCAAATGCTACATGTGTATTTTGCCACAGTGAAAGTAAAATTCTCTGGACATGGTGGCTCATGTCTATAATCCCAATTGAGGTGGGAGGATCCCTGTGAGTTTGAAGACAGTCTGGGCTATAAAGTGAGTTCCAGGTTAGCCTGGACTAGAGGAAGACCTGCCTCAAAATACAAAAACAAAACTTATAAAAATGAAGTAAAAATTTAAAGTTATTTTAAAAAAAACTATTAGAAGTTAAATTAAGAAAAGCATATTAGGGGCTAAGATATGGCTCAATGGGTAATGTGCTTGCCACACAAGCATAAGGACCTGAGTTCAAATCCCTAGCACCCATGTAAAAGCTGAGCATGGTGGCGGGTGTGAATCCCAGCCCTGGGGAGGTGAAGACAGGAGGATCGCCAGCTAGTCTAGTCAGATTGGTGAGCTCTAGACTCAATGTGAACCCAGTCTCCAAAAATAAAATGGAGAGTAACTGAGAAGGACATCCAAAATTGACCTCTGGCCTCCACACACATGTGAACACGCATGTGCACATACAGCCCCCCCCACACACACACACACCTTGCATCCACACACATGTACACGGGAAAAGAAAAACGAAAAAAGACATGCTAAGTAGTCAGAAAACTGATGTGCAGGATTCGACACCACTTACCATATTCCACTAACCTGGTTAGTTGATATATAACTTACTGTATCCCATTAGTTATCAGTGAGGCAGAAACCACCTAACACCGTAGTGCATAAATATTCTCATGTCAGAAACAAACACAGTATGCACATGTTTCCCTCAAAGCCTCACTACTCACACTTTTTTTTTTTTTTTTTTTTGAGGTAGAGTCTCACTCTAGCCCAGGCTGACCTGGAATTCACTATGTAGTCTCAGGGTGGCCTTGAACTCATGGTGATCCTCCTACCTCTGCCTCCCGAGTGCTGGGATTAAAGGCGTGCGCCACCACACCCAGCTTTACTCACACTTTTTGAATATTAAGTTAGTGTACATGATATTAAGAAGTCAGTTGAGAATTTATATAATTAGTTCAAAGATCTGGAAACTATTTAAAGGTTGCTTACATGTTTAAGCTAAAAGGCTGTGTACAAGTTCTCTTGGACAGGTCACAAAATATTTAATGCTGAGAGAAATTCTTATGCAAACAAGCAGTGTATAAAAATGGTGTCTGACAAGAGTTCAAACTAGATTCCCTTCATTCTTTAAGTTTCCATTGCACCATCATTAACTGTCCTACTTACCACAGCTCAGAGTTCTCTGGGAAACTAGTCTCTAGGGGCCATTACAGACCCATAAAGAGTTAGCTGACCAAAAGTGATAGGCATGGCTGATAGAGTTAACAGAACTCCCTATCCTGGGGACAGAACTGGGGATGATCAAATGCAGAAGCTCCTGGTTTAGTGGGAGAACCTGCCTCAAAAACTATGGTGGAAAATGACTGAGACACCTAAAAGTGACATCTGCTCTCCAGGTGCGCAGGAACACATGTGGGAATATACCTGCAACCAACCACACTCATGCTTGTGCTCTGCTTGCTTTAGCCCTTCATGAAGGAAATAAAAAAAAGCAATAATCTGATATTAGAAGGAGAGAACACAGGTGTGGTGGTAGCTCTTGACTAATGGTGAAGGGCATCAGAAAATCCTATATGCACTGGGGACCTAGCTCAGTGGGTAGACTGCTTGCCAAGCATGCATGAAGCCCTGGAGTGGAATCCCAGCATTGCATAAACAGGGCATAGTGGTGCATGCCTGTAATCCAAGCACTCAGAGGATCAGAAGTCTGAGATCATCTTCCTCAAGGAAGCAAGTTCAAGAATCATATTAGGGGCTGGAAAGACCACTGGGGTTAAAGGCACTTGCTTGCAAAGCCTGGCGGCCTGGGTTCTTAACAATTCCCTAATACCCACATAAAGTCAAAAGTACAAAATGATGCATACATCTGGAGTTTGTTTACAGTGGCTAAAGGCCCTGGCATACTCATATTCTCTCTCTCTCTCTCTCTCTCTCTCTCTCTCTCTCTCTCTCTCTCTCTCTCTCTCCTCTCTCCTCTCTCTCTCTCTCTCTCTCTCTCTCTCTCCTCTCCTCTCCTCTCCTCTCCTCTCCTCTCCTCTCCTCTCCTCTCCTCTCCTCTCTTCTCTCTCCCTCCTTAAACAACAAACAAACATGGCAAGACTTGAAGAAGCACCCTGTTGGATCTGAGACCTAAGGCCAAAGTATTTAAACAAAAATAACAAGTCCTCCTAACTAACACGCCCTGCTCCTGGTTCCCATCCCCTGGTCCCACCTCCACGTCATCACATCTCATCTCGAGCCCAGCAGCCAGCAGCTGTATGGCCACATGCCCAGAACTGGGCTTCGGGCGGGCTGGACTCTACACCCGGGAATGCAGGACTTCCTGGTTGGTCGGAGATGCTCGGGGCCACGGTGACCGCCATCCCGGCAGTCCCTCCGCGCAGGCGAACCGACGGGCGCGACGCGATCCGTCCCCCAGATCACCTGCGCTTGGGGCCCGGCCGATTGGGGTGCATTCTGCCAGGGATGTCCCCAATCTCAAAGGGGGGTGAGGACGCGGGGGTGGACCGCGGGGAGCCAGGGGCTGGCGTGGCTCGGCGCCCAGGGCCAAAGCGCGCGCCTTAGTAGCCAGCGCGGACTGCGCAGGAATTTGGCTCGCAGGCGGGTCCCCGGGGACCCCAGGGACAAGCCCGGGAACCCGGCGCCGCCCACACTCCAAGAGGGCCGGCCGGGCGCCGGCGCGGGCCGCGGAGACTCCGCCAGCCCAGCTCCCGCGCGGCTCCTACCTGTCGGGCCGGGCACCTGCGCGCGCGCGCGGCGGGGGCCTTTGGGGACGCGGCGCGGCGGGACGCGCGGAGGACGGAGGGACCGCGCTGCGCGCCCGCCGACTCGCCGCCCGGAACTCGCCGCCCGGCCGGGCCGGGGCTCGGCGGGGTGGGGCGGGGCGGCGCCGGGCGCGTGGCCTCGCCGGCGGGGCTCCGGGGACGGACGGGCCGCGCCGCGTCCCCGGCCCTCCCTGGGCTCCCTGGGTCCTGCCGCGGCGGATCTGATCGAGTGCTGTTCCATTTCGTGTCTATTTCAACTTGGTGCCCGGACTGGCCTCACTTAGAAACAAATAGCAGGCCGGTGAGTGAAAGGCTTTGCCTGAAGTGACATCTATAACCTTCCTGAAACTCCCTAGAGAGGAAGGCTTATGGATAAGCCAGGAAACGGGCTGCGAAGAGTAAAGTAACCAAGCCTAGGGTCAAACACTAAATAGCAGTACATGGGGATATGGAAGTTTAATTTAGCTTTTTTATTTGGGCTTTGTTTTTTTTAAGGTTTTTTTTTAAGAAATATTTATTATTTGCAGAGACAGAGACAGAGAGAGAGAGACAGAGAGAGAATGGGCACACCAAATGAGCTCCAGATACATGTGCCACTTTGTGCACCTGGCTTTAAGCAGGTACAGGGGAATCAAACCATGTCCTTAAGCTTTTTTTCCAGGCAAGTGCCTTAGGACTGAGCTGTCTCTCCAGCCATTTAGTTTGTTTGAGCAGGGTCTCCCTCTGTAGCCCTGGCTGGCCTCCAGCCCACTATCTACGCGGACCAAGTTGGCCTTCAACTTGCCAGGAACCTCTTGCTTCTTCATGCCCAATCCCTAGCGCTGAGATTCTAGGCCTGCACCACAGGGCGCTGGGCTTGGAATCTATGCATGGACGTCTCCAAAATAATAAAACCTGAAGAATCCTCAGAGCACCCATGGAACGTCCAAATGCAATTTTGCTGATTTTAGTCCATTTAGGATAGTCTTCAGAAAGAGAAAACCGTGTCATGTGGCTTGGATTTCAACTCTCTTGGAATACAATTTTGCATATAGGCCAGTTCCAAACTCATTACACAACACTGTATCCTGCCAAAAGCAAAGGACACGATGGCCTCCCAATACAGCAAACTGCTAATAAGGCTGGCCACTTGAAAGTATTTAGTGGCTATTGTACAGACAAGGCAGACCGTTACATAATGTCTTTCTGTACCCATGGCACTACATGAAATGAAAACTATAGTATTTCAGGCCAAAGAAGGGGAAGGGGTGAAATTATAGCGTGGAACTTAGCTTTCCTGTAACCTATAGTTGCTCAGGCTTCCCTAGCCTGCATTTTTCTCCCTTGAGCACATCTTTTCCTAATGATCAGAGAGTCACACAGCGGTCACTCTTTCCTTGTTGACAGAAAGAATTGATGTCTTTTGAATCCCCTGACACTGACAGATTTTTACAATTATACACATGGCCCTCTGAGCAAACTGGGTATTGCCTAAGAGGAATTTGGCAAGATTACAACAAACGTTACTGAAAGGCTAAATATCCCCCCCTCCCGTCTTTCTCAAGTTTTATTAGTCACAGATGATTCAATAAATATTAGGCATACAAGTAACTGCACTCTTACAAGCTTGTCTTTAGAATTAAAAGGCAACAGGTCTGAGAAGCAGCAGGCTGTAAAATTACATCCCAGTTTCTTAAAAGTCATCATGAGACACTTGACATTAACCTATAATAATAGGTCTTTCTATTAACTCTAGAAATAAAGCAAATTAAGTGCCTAGACTACAGAGTGAGGCCCTGTCCCCCAAAACAAAACAAACATACACACACAGACACACAGACACACAGACACACACACACACACACACACACACACACACACACACACACACAAAACAAACAACAACAATAACCAGAAAGCCTCTCATAAATAGTGACAGTTAATCTTTATTGCCACTTGACTGGATTGAGAATCACCATGCAAACACATCCCAGGGTGGGTCTCACTGAAGGAAGACCTGCCCCAAATGTGAGTTTTGCACCACCCCATGGAAAAGAGCTCCAGACTGAATCAGTAGGAGAAAGCAAGGTGAGTGCTCGCCTTGTCTTTCTCTGCTTCCTGACTGGATACAATGTGGTACCTGCCTCCTGCTTCAGCCATGCCTCCCCCACCATCCATCATGGGCTATATTCTCAAGCTGTGAGCCAAAAGAAACTCTCCCATTCTTTTTTTTTTTTTTTTTTTTTTTTTTTTTTTTTTTTTTTGGTTTTTTGAGGTAGGGTCTCACTCTAGCCCAGGCTGACCTGGAATTCACTATGTAGTCTCAGGGCGACCTTGAACTCATGGTGATCCTCCTACCTCTGCCTCCCAAGTGCTGAGATTAAAGGTGTGCGCCACCACGCCCGGCTCTTCTCCCATTCGTAACTTGATTCTGGTGAGGTGTTTGCTCACAACAATGAGAAAGTAACTAATACGTATATCTGTCTCAAAATTTGGCATTTTTATCACACAAGTGGTATTCTAAATTCCTTTAAATTTTCATCTTTTCTTCAAAGTATAAAATTAATATAACAGGGGCTGGAGAGATGGCTCAGCAGTTAAGGTGAATGCTTGTAAAGTCTAACAACATGGGTTTGATTTCCCAGTACCCATATATAGCCAGATGCACAAAGTGGCCCATGCATCTAGAGTTCATTTGCAGTGTCAGAGGGCCTTGGCACATCCTTTTCCTCCCCCTCTCTGTCTTCTATATCTCTCTGTTTGCAAAGAAATAAATAAAAATGTTTTTAAAAAAGTAATATATATTCATTTTAGGTTTACATTTATAATTTACCAAAGTACACAGTTTTGGAGACCTAGGAAAAAGACTTTTAGCTAAAAATTAACATATTATGTGTTGTAGTTAGCCACATGCCACTGGGATGAATCTCCAAACCAGGCATAATTTGGGGAGGAAAGTATTTATTGAAATAACAGATCCAGGGGATGTTCCAAAAATGAAGGAAAAGGCTGGCCCCCTTTCATAAATCCAAGCAGAGAGACAGAGCCAGCACCAGCAGCCAGGGGGAGGAAGGAAGAGAGGCTTCCCTTCCCCTCAAGCTTCCTTATATTTAGTCCCCTTCTGGAAGGCCCACCCACTGTGGAGAAGGGCTCACTCTGGAGGAGGGACCTCCTCTCTTCTCCAAAATCCCAAAAGGATTTTGTCAATCCTTCCTGCAGGCAAACTCAGAGACCCACCCAAGATTACTGTAGATTATTATACAGGTCAAGTTGACAATAAATTTAACCATCACAATATGATATTTTCTTAAGTTTTTTATGCATATGTATTTGTTAAAAACTTAAAACAATGCTATGTAACTAACTTAGAATCATTTTTTCTATCACTATTTGTAAATTGAGTTTCAAAATTGTCATGAAACTTTTTTTGAAATATAATTTAATGGTTGAAGGATATAACTGTTTATCTATTGGTAGCTTTTAGAATATTTTCAAATATTTTTGTAATTCATAAATCATGACAGATCAAGCATGGGTCTATGGTCTTGGTCTCTTAATTCTTAGGATAGATTGCTAAAGTGGATCAAATCCTATAAACATTTTGGACTCTATGATGCCAGAAAAAAGAAAAAAAAGAAAGAAAGATAGTTCCCAAAACTGGATTGGGTTGATGCCTCAGTGGTAAAGCATTCGACGTAAAGGTGTGAGTAACTGAGTTCAGATCCTCAGAAACCACATTTTAAAAAAAATTTAAAAATAATGCCAGACATGGTGGTGCATATCTGTAACCCAGCACTCTGGAAGAGGAGACAGGAAGCTCAGAAGTACAAAGCCAGACTTTTACTTAATGACTTTGAGGTCAGCCTGAGCTATATACATGAGATCTTGTCTCTTATACATGAGATCTTGTCTCTTAAAAAAAATCCTGAACTATGATCTTTGCTTATAACTTGAAATATAATATATCTAATGCAAATCATGCTATCAGCATTTTGCTGATAACAATACTGATCACTGTTTCATATTTATTGATTATTGCATACTGAGAACAGTGTGTTCAGGTTCATTGCCTTGCTTTCCCTATCATGAATCATTACTGTTCTTGTTAATTTACAATGATTCCAAAGGAACGGCATGGTCTTAGGATGTGGTCAGTGTGGAGAGTATTTGTGTAGCATGCAGAAGCCCTAAGTTCAATCCCCAGTACTACAACTACATAAAACCCAGTTGATGGCACACACCTATGATCCCAGCATTTGGGAGGTAGAGACAGAAGGATCAGAAGCTCAAGGTCATCTTCAGCTATATAGCAAGTTCAAGGATACCCTAGGCTACATGGCCCAGGCTAGTGAAAGATTCACTGTGCAGCTAGGGTTGACCTTGAACTACCAATCCTCCTGCCTCAACCTCCCAAGTGCTGGGGGTATATCCATGAGCCATCCCAACAGGCTTAAATTTTTTTTTCTGGGGCTGGAGAGATTGCCCAGTGGTTAAGGCACTTGCCTATAAAGCCTGACAACCCAGGTTCATTTCCCAGTACCCACGTTAAGCCAGATGCACAAAATGGTGAATGCATCTGGAGTTCATTTGCAGTGGCTGGAGGCCCTGGTACACCCATTCTCTCTGTGTGTGTGGATCTCTCTTCTATCTCTCTCTCTCTCTCTGCTTGCAAATAAATAAATAAAAATATATATTTTTAATTTTATTCTGATTTCTTGGATTTTCTCTGGTTCTGCCATTCACTTACTTCAACACCAATTCCAAGTCTCTGGTGCCCTTTTCATTCAGACACTGAGCATCTACATCTGATGTTTTTCCCTCACCAAACCTCCATGGACATAACTTTCACCAATCCTGAGTCCTTCTTCCCACCAGATTGACAACTGCTCATCTTACTCAAGCATTCACAAAGGTTTAATCATTTTTTAAAAATATTTTATTTATTCATTTGCAAGGGAGAGAGAGAGGAGAGAGAGAGAGAGAAAGAGAGGTGTCATGGTGGGGCCTCTTGCAACTACAAACTCCAAATGCATCTGGCCTTATGTGGGTACTGGAGAATTAAATCTGAGCCATCAGGTTTTGCAAGTAAGTGTCTGCTGAGCCATCTCTCCAGTCCCTAATTATTATTATTTTGTTGTTGTTGTTTGTTTTTTCAGGTAGGGTCTCACTCAAGCCTACTCTGTAGCTCCAGACTTCCTTCAATTCACAGCATTTCTCCTCCTACTGGCTCCCAAATGCTGGGATTAAAGGCATGTGCCACCACTCCCAGGTAATTATTGTTTTTAAATAGAAGGAAAGAGTCTATTTTAGCTTGCAGTTTTGAGGGGAAGCATGAGAGGAGCAGGAAGCTGGCTCATGTCATCACATATCAGGAGTGATAAAGCAGCAAGAGTGAGCTAGCTACCTAAGAGAGGCTTACTTATAAAATCCCAAGGCCCACCCCAGTAACACACCTCTTCCAGCCTGGCTCTACCTCCCAAAGGTTCCACTAGCAGCAGACTAAGTTTGAGGCATAATCACAAACACCTGAGGCTGTATTCCAACCATCATATACTGACCCTGGTCCCCACAGATTCAAGGTCATCCATCCTATGGTGCAAAATACAATCCAGTCCTAATATTGTTCAGAAGTCCAAAGTCTCATATTAACTGTGAGCCCTCTAAAATCAAAACACAAGTTCTATACTTCCTACACATAGTGGCCCAGAATAAACATTTCCATGTCTAAAGGAAGGAAAGGGGACAGGAAAATCCAGACCAATGCAAAACTGAAAATCAGCAGGGCAAAAATCGAATCCTGAGTTGTCTTTATTAGTGTTAATTAATTAACCAATGTACATATGTTTGTCTGGAGCAAGGTATTTTATCCTCAGTTACCTGCTGGCATAAATCATTTCACTTCAGTCACCATGACAGTAACAGAATGAAAGAGAAGTGTATACTTAGATTTAAATCTTGTTAAAAAGTGGGTTGCAGGGTGTCATGGTTTGATCCAGGTGTCCCCCACAAACAAATGAATGTGTTCTGATTGATAGATCCTCAGCTGATGGCAGTTTGGGTTTTATAACCTCACTAGAGCTGTGTTGTTGGGGGTGGGCTTATAGGGTTATAAGCCAGCTTCCCTTTGCCAGTGTTTGGCACACCTTCCTGCCATTGTTTGCAGTGCTGTGGTGGAGGTGATGTCCACCCCTCTGCTCGTGCCAGCATTTTCCCTGCCATGATGGAGTCTCCTCTCGAGTCCATAAGCCAAACAAACCCTTCCTCCACAAGCCACTTTTGCTTGGGTTCTTTCTGCACAGCAACTAGAATGCTGACTGCAACAGAGGGGAAGATACCTCAGCCTGTAAAGTGTTCATTCCACAAGCATGAGGATCTAGATTCAATCCCTAGAACCCATATAAAAATACTGAGTGTAGTGGCATACTTCTATAACTCTAGCACTGGGGATGTGGAGACAGGAAGATTTCTAGCCTACTTGGTGAGTTCCAGGGGTAGTGAGAAATCTTGTCTCAAGAAAAGGTGAACAGAGTTCCCAAAGATGACACCTGAATTTCTTTGTTGGTCTCTACATGCATGTACATACTTGCAGATGCTCTCCCAGACATGTACACATGCATTAAAAAATGACCATGACAAAAACTAAAAAATTTAATAAGAAAAAAACACACACAGCAGCTATTACCAAGGTGTGCAGAGACTTCGTGTCTCTGTATCCTCATCTCAACTTCCTGTTGACCTTTGCAGTTTTCATAATTTCTGCTAGTAACTGTTAGCTTGTGGGCTGTCAACCATGTGACACCCTCAAGGCTACAGCCCCAATTGCAACACCAAAGAGAAGTCTTATCAGTCACTTACTTCCCATCCCTACGGAGCTGTTTCATGTCCAACAGACTCAGAGGGACCTTATTCCTGCGATCTCAAGCTGGGCATTGTGGTGCTTGGGAGGTGGAGACAAGAGGATCAGGAGGTCAAGGTTCAAGGTTATCCTCAGCTATGAAGGGAATTCAAGGCCAGACTGGATGAAATGAAACTCTGTCTCAAAAAAACAAACAAGCCGGGCGTGGTGGCGCACGCCTTTAATCCCAGCACTCGGGAGGCAGAGGTAGGAGGATCACCAAGAGTTCAAGGCCACCCTGAGATAGTGAATTCCAGGTCAACCTGGGCTAGAGTGAGACCCTACCTCGAAAAAAAAAAAAAAAAAAAAAAAAAAAAAAACAAGCCGGGCGTGGTGGTGCACGCCTTTAATCCCAGCACTCAGGAGGCAGAGGTAGGAGGATCGCCATGAGTTCAAGGCCAGCCTGAGACTACATAGTGAATTCCAGGTCAGCCTGGGCCAGAGTGAGACCCTACCTCAAAAAACCAAAAAAAAAAAAAAAAAAGCAATAAATAAATGAACCAAAAACCACAGTAAACATGACTGCATTCTCAATGTTTACGTAGCTTTTAAGATTTTTAGGAATTATAAAAAAGGAACATAATTATTAAAGAAGCAAATAGGCATACAGGCATATAAGAAAGAATCATTTTTAGAGTAATACTATTCTTTGCCATAATTGTATTCAAATAACTGTTAAATTAACAGTGACCACCCCTCGCCCCCCACAAAAATATCCGTAAATTAGGCAGTAAAATTTTTTTTAAGTTGAAGAAAGTAATGTCTCCAGGAATGCAAAATAAAAATAATAAAGACATTATTTCAAAGCGGAAATATTTTATCTGAGCATTATTAATCTATCATTGGCTTTTAAGCTTAACATAAAGAATAAGAATTTACTCATTCACAAAAACATGATATATGGCAGGTTGTTTTAGTAGCTTAAATATTTGGTAGATTATTAAAGGAACAAAACAAGCAGTGTGTCTGCTTTCCTGAAGTGGGAGACATGTGGAAAGCAAGGGACTATCAAGGACAGGTTTCTGGGGTGGGGATGGGGAGATGACAGAGAAGCTAATATGAAAACAAAAGCAAAGGAGTGAACTTTGCAGATGTCTCTGGAAAGAGCATCCATGCAGAAGGACCAGGAGATGCAAAACCAGGACATAAGAGTGTGCATGGTGTGCTTAAGGGAGAGGAGGAAGCCCCAAGGCAGACGGTAGGTGGGTAAGGGAGGGGGAGCAAGGTCCTAAGAGCAAGGGGTGTTCAGTTCATGTCAATTGACATGGAAAACTTCAGACAGAATAATGGACATAATCTGCTGAGTCTCGGTTGGTTTGCCTCTACTTCTCCAGTGCCAAGATTACAGACACGGGCTACCATGCCTAATTGGGGTCCTGAGGACTGTATCTGGGGCTGCTGCATGCATGCTAAGCAAGCACTCTCTGCCAACTGAGCTACATCCCACCTCCCTCCCTGGGTTTTGTTTTAGAAGGATAATATAATACAGCCAGGTATGATGGCTCATTGCAGCACTTGAGAGGCTGAGGCAGAAGGAGTACCATGATTTCAAGACCTATCCAAACTACATAGTAAATTCCAAGCCAGGTTGGGCTTCCTGTCTAAAAAAAAACCATAATGACTATGGCAAGCCGATGCACAGGTACAAAGGCAAAACTATGCAAACCCAGGAAGCAGTGGCCCAAACAAGAATGGACTGAGTGGTGTTGTGGAGCAGTTGCAAGTGGTAGATCTGTTGAGTCAACGCAATGAAGGACTAGCAGCAGGAGCCTTAATGAGCAGGGTGCTAGGTATCCATTGACAGGATAAAGTTGATAGGGAAATGAGTTAATAAAGGAAGCCATTGGGCCCAGTTGGCTTCATTATTGTTGCTTTCTCGTGTAGCCCAGGCTGGCCTAGAACCCAATATATAGACTAGATGATTTTGAACTTCTAATTCTCTGACTCTACCTCCCAAATGCTAGGATTACAGGTGTGTACCAACACCCCTGGTTTATGTGATGCTAGGGATTCAATCCGGGGCTTTAGACATGCTAGGTAAGTACTCTACCAACTAAGCCAAATTCCCAGCCCCTGCATTTTTAAATCTTAGTTAAACCATGTTCTATTTGTTGTGAAATGTAAGTCTGAGCTCCTGCAATTTCATCCTATAAGGCTCTGCTGTACTACCATTAGATCAGTTTCTGTATCATTATGTACTCCCAAATCAAAATTAAAGGTAATTTTTTCCCATCAAGGTGAGCTTCAGCTGTCACCTAAATAAACATACAACAAGGGCTGGAGGGATAGCTCAGTGGTCAAAGGCACTTGCTTGCAAAGCCTTGAGACCCGGGTTCCATTCCCCAGTACCCACAGAAAGACAAATGCACAGAGTAATGCATGTGTCTGATTTCGTTTGCAATGGCAGGAGGCTCTTATGTGCCCATATTAATATTCTCTCTTCTCTCTCTCTCTCAAATAAATAAATAAATATTTTAAAAACCGTACAATAAGCTGAACATTTTAGCTCATGACTTCAGTGTTGGTTGAAATCAGATATTATCCCTATGAGCCTCAAAATCACCTAGCTCAGACCCTATTACATATCAGCACTCTGCATTTTTCTAGTCAAATATTTTTCTCAAGCATTTGATTGGTGTCACACTCTCTGAGTTTAGTTTCCAGTTAGAAAGTCATATTTGTTATGTCAGCAAGTGCTTTCAATTAAAACAGCAGTGTGAAGGCTCATTTCTAAGGTTCCTGTAATGATAGGAATTATCGTAAGTCTCCCCAGAGTAAGAGCCACCTGGACTCATGCCTGTGTGCTTTCTCACCCTTGGAGACCTCCAGAGAATTATGCAAACATTTTCTAGGCAAACATGTGCTAATAGCCAAAGAAGTTGAAAAGCATTTTTATCTCTCAGCACCATTTTCATTTTCTAGTAAGAAAGTCGATCTATGGGACACACACAATACTATTGATGATCTTGCTTTTTGTACTTGTCGTCGGGTCTCTTTATTAAAGTTGCATGTTCAAATTCATGCCTTTGGCTGGCTTGTAAGGTGGTCAGGACAGCCTTCCTCCACACCCAGGGAGAAACAGCAGCATCTCTGCTGCAGAGGAGCTCAGGATGCCTCTGGGAGTCAGGACTGCCCTGTTAGGACAAAATGAAGGGAAAAAATACATAAGTCTATGCATACATCTAGTTGTGTGTATACATATTTTTTTAATGGAATAATCTGACTTGTATTTTGACCCTCAATTACAGACCCTACACACAGAAACATGACCAATAGGATATATAGGGATTTAGGATGCAGAAGTGGTTTAGGGAGGGTGAGAAGGTCCATGATGGGCTGTTTGCAAGCTAGAGGCCCAGCAGCTCCATCCCAAGCATGGACATGAAGAAGCAGGAGAACAATGGGGTAGAACCCTCCCCACATTGCATGCTCAGAGCAAGGAACATGACATCCAAAGCCGAAGATGGGAGTCCCAGCGCAAGCAGAGAGCCAATTGGCATTTTCTCTGCCTTGTTGTTCTTTCTGCCTCAATAAATTGAATGGCACCCAACCAAAACATTGGGAGTGAATTTACTCAGTGTCAGACTCAAATGTAAATCTATCCCAGAAATACCTTCACAAGCGCACCTAGAAATAATGTCTACTGGCTATCTTGGCAACTCCTACCCTCTTCAGCTTAACCTTCAGACTCTTTCAATGAAATCTGATAGCAATTCTGCACACTTTAAAGTAATTTTTCAGGACTGGAGAGATGGTTTAGTGGTTAAGGCATTTGCCAGCAAAGCAGAAAGACCTGAAGTTCAATTCCCCAGTCCCACATAAAGCCAGATGCACAAAGCGGTGCATGTGTCTGGAGTTCACTTGCAATGGTTGGATTACCTGGCATACCCATTCTCTCTCTCTCTCTCTCTCTCTCTCTCTCTCTCTCTCTCTCTCTCTCTCTCTCTCCTGTCTTCTTCTTTCTCTCTCTCTCACTCTCAAATAAATAAATATTTTTAAAAATAAATTTTCTGTGTACCCACATATGTGTGTGCATGCTCATGTGTGTGAGTGTGGGCATACATGTCACAGTGTGTGTGTAGTGAGCAAAGGACAACTTTTGAGAGGCAGTCCTCGCCTTCCACCTCATCTGAGACAGAGTTCCTTTTTGCTCATCAGACTAACAGATGAACAAGGGACCTATAACCACAGTCATTCAATCAATACAGGATAGGCCATTGAGACAGAAACCAAGGATTTTCGACACAAGGACCCCTAAGCTCACAACATTAAAGCAGCCTTATTACTCACCCACCACGACTCAGGGAACTGAGTGGAAGAGGGGGCGGAAAGATTGTGAGAGCCGTGGTGGGGGAGACGGTCCAGAGGCATGGCACCCATCAGTAACAACTCACTTGGGCCAGGAAGACCGGGCTGAGTACTAAGATATACAGGATCCCTTGCCACAAGAACTAATACAGACAACCCACGGAGGAGGATATAAAACTGATCAGGGATGGGGAGGGGGGAATTGGAGAATTCGGGATAACAATGCATTATTTGCCCACTAAATAATGTAACTCATTATGGACAATAAATATCTATTTAAAAAAAAAACAGAAAAAAATGAAGAAGGAGGAGGAAGAAGAGGAAGAGGAGGAGGAGAGAAGTAGGAGAAGAAGAAGAAAAAAGGAAAGAAAAAGAAAGAATGCAGGAGGGGAGGGAAATAATTATTGTTTTAGGAGCACATTGCAGATTTCTACCCTGCCTAAGTCTGTGGATGGCTTCAGACCTGTACCCCAGTGACACCACCCCCTGGAAGTATGCCTTGATTGGCCTCACTGTGAGCTCCATGCAATAGAGAAGCCCACTGTGGGGGATTTGCTTCTGGCATATAAGACAGACGTGAGGAAAATCACAGCACACAAATGTCTTTTTTTTTTCCTCTTAGTGTTTACAAAGCCAAAAGTCAGGAAACAAAATATACAGCACCTGGGAGACACACTTGGGAACCGGTGAGGGTGACCGAGCTGTTGGTGGAAAGTGTTGACAGCTTTCTGAGGGAGGGAGGCTTCCATGAGAGAGCATGTGCCAGCAGGCGGTGGGCTCTTTGTCACATGACCCAAGGTGAGAAGGTGCCTACTCACTTCTCACCTAAAATCAGTGGAAGAAGAGGAAGAAACTGAATAGGAGAGACAAAAGTAAACGGGAAGGGACCCAGGTCTACATGCTAAGTTAATGTGCATGACCCAAACCTAGGAGAGAGGTTCTGGCACTCGTGGTGTGTGTACATGTGAGTTTGTATGTGGGTAAATGGTCTATTTTCATAGATTTTCCCACTTCTTACACCTATGCATATGCACACAGACTTAGCTATATAGAAGTAGCTTTCCCAATGACAGAAAACCTTTCTCGGTGCCAATTACTCTATCTCTCCTTCTTCCCAATCACTAAACATTGACTTCAACTGATAAATATCCATTCATCATGAAGAGGTGGTACATATACACAATGGAGTTCTATTCAGTTATAAAGAAAAATCAAATTATAAGATTTGCAGGGAAATGGATAGATCTGGAAAAGATTATACTAATGGAGGTAAGCCAGGCTCAGAAAGTTAAGTGCCACATGTTGTCTCTTATATGTGGATCCTAGCTTCAAATTTTCAGATTTGTATGTGAATTGGAGTAAAAGTCAACAGTAGAGCCCAGAAAGTTAGAAAGAGACTATGAGACCCATCATGGCTCAGAGAACTTTGCAGAACAGGGGCCAGATAGATTAGTGGGGGGAGAATATCCAGAGACAGTGCCCCCTCAACAACAACACAAAATAACTGGCTACTTCTTGTACAATTCAGAACCTCCCAGCACATGGACCGTTCCAGCAGTCCCATTGAGGAGGGCCCTCGGTGGGTTGGGAGCAGGGAAATGGGGGAGTCATATAGTGTTTCTAATTATTAACAATAAAAATATTAATTAAAAAACAAAAATGGGGCTATGAAGAAGGGAGGAAGGGAAGGGCTTAAGAGTGGGTAGTATATATATGTAAGTAAAGGGAGTTGAAATGATCTGAGTGAGATCAGTTGAGGTGATGCAGAAGAGGAGGAGATGGAAGGAGGGTTAATCAAAGTTAAAAATGCTATGAATAAGCCATATGGAAACCTACTTCTTCACTAGCTAAAAATCTGGAATTTAAAAAGAAAGACGGTTTAGACAGAAGTACCATGTGGGGTGATAATACCATGCCCAGGAGCCATAAACTGCCACAAGAAAATTTCATTTCCAGGGATGAAAGAGAATACCTTCCAGTGATTTGTTTGTAATGGAAGCTGATGATGCTTTCAAACAATATTGGCTATTGCCAAGGCTCTTAGGTGCCCACCAGAACTAGATGGTAAGACCCTATTGCCAAAGACACATGTTTGGGCTCCAGGACGCTGAGAAGTCAAGCCAGAGCTGAGAAGTCAAGCCGGAGCTGAGCTGGAAGCCTCTTCCCTCTACAGCTTACTGAAGGAGAAGCCTTCCACAATCTCAATCAATAGTGAACCCTGCAAGCTACATGCATGGCCAGCCAGGGAAAATGTGCCAACTGGTGCAATGGTGGCATGTCTGTTATGGGAGAAACCAACTGTTCTCTGATTTACTTTGAGGCCCACTCCATGGGAGGGAATTAATGCCTGGCATTGAGAATCTCATCAATAACCTATAGCTTTGGAGGTCATAAGCCTTAGGTGGAAAGTCACTACTGTTGTCTGACTAAATGGATATATTTTGCCCACCAAATTGCTCTCTAAACACTTGTTATGGCCACATATTAATGTTACTCTCACTTTTGGTTAGAGAAGCCTCTCTTTTCATATGATGGTGACTACTGAGGAGACTTAAAACTCATCAAAGTTCTGAGACAGTGGAGTGTTCAGCACTAAGTAAGACATCCCTATAGCCTTCTCCAAGGCTCAGGGACCATTGCAAATAGGTGACAAGAAGAATATAAAAGTCAATGTGAGGGCAGGAGTGCTTTAGAATATTGTCATCCAGACACAAAGTGGCCATTGCATTGATGATTGCACAGTAGCTGATGCTAGCTACATACCTACATATTATGAGGACAAAAATAAATGATGGTATCAAAATGGAAGAAGGAAGTCAGGCCTGGTGGCACACGCCTTCAATCCCAGCACTCCGGAGGCAGAAGTAGGAAGATCACCGTGAGTTTGAGGCCACCCTGAGACTACATAGTGAATTCCAGGTCAGTCTGGGCTAGAGTGAGACCCTACCTCAAAACACACACACACACACACACACACACACACACACACACACACACACACACACACAGAGAGAGAGAAGGACTTGGATACAAAGGGTCAGTAAAGGGAGGAGGGGTTGAGGGTGACAGGAGGGTGGTAAGAGGGGATTATGATGAGGAAACATTGTGAATATGTATATGAATATACATTATGAAGGTCATCAGAAAAGAGTTTATAAAAGGCTGAGATTTCTTAAAAGTGCTTGCTTTCAAAGCCTAATGGCCTGTGTTCAATTCCCCATTACCCACATAAAGCCAAAGTCACAAAGTATATATATGTATGTATCTGAACTTTGGGCTCTCTCTCTCTCTCTCTCTCTCTCTCTCTCTCTCTCTCTCTCTCTCTCTCTCTCTCTCTCTCTCTCTCTCTCTCTCTCTCTCTCTCTCTCTCTCTCTCTCTCTCTCTC